>AFQZ01001035.1:0-18678 GCA_000222935.2 Aciculosporium take MAFF-241224
TATTAGTATAAGATATCTGCTAGTTCCCCGGAACTGCAGACAATAACAGAAGTGTAGTTGTGCTTTATATAAAAGGTTAGTATGTTAGTAAAAACCCCCTATAAGCACCTCCCCTTTTAGTCCAGCTCTTTCTCCTTTATTCTATTGTTTTTATTACCTCTGGTCCCTTTCTTAGCCTTGTTATTATGTATCTGCCATGCCTTACTAAGCGCCTCTGCCAACCTATACTACTAAAGTTACCTAGTTAAAAGCACTTACTTTATAATATTTAGTACTAGCTTCTTATTATTAAGCGCCGCCCTAAGTTCCCATAGATCTCTTATTACAGGCACTACTAAAATCGGTCTTAAATAGTTATATTCTAGGCATAACAGGATAAGGTAGTAAATATCCTTATCTCCTCCCTAGTATTAGCATATTAGTAAAGTTACCTTAGGCACCTGTCTGTTATAAAGGAAGGCATTTAGCCTTATTTTTTCTGTTTAAAGCTAAACTAGGGCTATAGATTTATACTTAAGCAGGCTATTATAAAGCTTTGCTATCTTTTTTGTACTTTTAAAGTTAGGTTCCTTGTTTATTACTATTATTTTTGCCCGTTCTCTTCTTACCTAAGCCTTATACCTTTACTAAATCCACTGTTTTTCCCACTCCCTCTTTAATTCCTGTTTAGCTATAAGGCTACTAGGGAGGGGGGGGGGGGCATTAAGAAACGCCTTATAGCGATTATGTTAGCGGCCACTTTCTTAGTATTATAGCTATAATGCTATTAAATTACAGGCCTGCTATATCTTCTTACCTATACTACTATCCTTAAGTCTTTAGTAGAATTATTATTTAATATAATTAAGGTATAAATCTACTAGCAGTACTGCTGCTTTTATCTCTAAGAGTGTTACTAGCGTTGCCTTATATGCCCCTATAACCCGCCTTAAGCATTTATTCTGTTTCCTTATAAATACCTTTGCTACCCCCTGTACTACCTCTTCTGGCTTACTATAGGTGTAGTATATCCTAGCTTTATAGGCTATTATGCTTTTTATTACCTGCATATAAAGGGATCTTACACACTCTAGTTGGTATTCCTACACAGATATAGCTAGCGCTGTAAGCGCTAATTTCTGCTGTAATAATTTAGCATTTACCTTCTCTATATAGGTTAACTAATAAAGCTTCTAGTGAATCTAAACCCCTAGGAATTGCACTGATTATGTCGGTTGTATTATTGCTCTTTTAAGTTAGATTATTATTATAATTGCCTGCCTCTTCCTTATAAAGTGCATTAGCTTGCTCTTTTCTAGGTTAAACCTTAGCTTATACTCCTTTAACTACTCCTTATATATTCTCTAGGCTCTTTCTAGTTATACTTTTATCTCCTCTGCTATTTTTCTATATACTATAATGTTTATATTATCTAAGAACCCTAATGTTAATATTAATTCCGCTGCCGCTAGTCTTTAATATAGTGGCATAATATAAAGTAAGAAGAGGATAGGAGATGCCGGCGACCCTTACAGAACCCTTATAATAACTTGGATTTCCTTAGTAATATGTCCGTTAAATGCTAATTATACTCTCCTTTCTAACATAAAGCCCTGTGCCTATCTGGCCATCCACCCTAGTAGTTCTAACTCCTTTATAGTGTAGATTAATTATTTATAGCTAATAGTGTTAAATGCCCTAGTGATATTTAGCTATAATAATAATGCTATTCCCTAGTAATGCTACGCCATTCTTATAACCTCTTTTAGCATGCTTAGTGCTATTTCTATTAATCTACTAGCCTTATTGCCTATTTATATGTCTAGTAGTATATAGCCTTCCTTTACTATAATAGTAATTCTCCTTATAATAGCTCCCTTAATTACTTTGCCTATTATATTTAATAGCAATATTAGCCTCTACCCCCCTGGTCTGCCTAACTCCTTAGGGGACTTCCTAGGTTTATATAGAACTACTACCTTTACTTATCAGAAGGAGGCCAGATGATATCCTAAGCCATAGTAAGCATTTATAAGGCATATTAAACACAATATTAAGGCCGCTCTACATAGCTTAAGGAAACCTATTAGCAGCTTGTCCGGTCCTAGGGCTTTTTAACTTACTATATTCTTTATAACCTCTTTAATTTCCTCCTCTATAAACATAGGAACTGCCTAATTATTATTATAATATCTTATTCCCTTCTCTACCTCTAGACCTAAAGCCCTAGCTATGGATAGAGAGAAGAACCTCTCTGTAAATACCCTTGCCTTACCCTTATATATAACCTTTACTATCTCCTTCCTGCTGTTATTTCCTGGCCGGGTTAGTGGTAGGACCTGTTGCCTTTTAGGAGGAAGTTTACTCTATAGCTAGGCCTAATGCTCTAGGGTCTAAAGACTCCCTTTAGACCTAAATAACTTACTAACTACCTATTACTAGCTATATTCATGTACGCTAGGTAGCTAGAGCCACTATCTAGTTCATCAACTATCTTCTTAATACAGGAAAAACCCTAAAATAGGGGAGAAAACCCATATTCCTCCATTTAGCTCCTGCTAAGCCTCTACTATAGAGTCTTTATTGTTTTCAACCATTAGTATAAGATATCTGCCAGTTCCCCCGGAACTGCAAATAATAACAGAAGTGTGGTTGTGCTTCGCATAAGAGGTTAGTATGTTAGTAAAAACCCCCTATAAGCACCTCCCCTCCTAACCCGGCTCTTCCTCCTCTAATCTATTGTTTCCATCGCCTCTATCCCCTTTTCCAGCCTTACTATCGCATATCTGCCATGCCTTACAAAGCTCCTCGGCCAGCCTGTACTATTAGAGACGCCTAGTCAAGAGCACCCACTTTGCAATAGTAAGTGCAAGCTTCTTGTTATTCAGCGCCGCCCTAAGTTCCCTCGGGTCTCTTATCACAGGCATTACCAGGATCGGCCTTAAATAGTTATGTTCTAGACACAATAGGATAAAGTAGTAGATATCCTCATCTCCTCCCCAGCATTAACATATTAGTAATGTTACCTTAGGCACCTGTCTGCTATAAAGAAAGGCATTCAGCCCGATTTTTTCCGTTCGCAACTACACTAGGGCCACAGATTCATGCTTAAGCAGGCCGTTATAAAGCCTTGCTATCTTCTTTATGCTCTTAAAATTAGGTTCCTCGTCTGCTGCTGTTGCTTTTACCCTTCCTCTTCTCACCTAAGCTTCACGTCTCTGCCGTATCCATCGTTTTTCCCACTCCCTCTCTAATTCCTGTCTAGCCATAAGGCTGCCAGGGAGGGGGGGGGGGGCATCAGGAAACGCCACATAGAGGTTACATCAGCGGCCTCTTCCTCGGCATTATAGCTGCATTGCTATTGAATTACATGCTTATCGTATTTTCTCGCCTATGCTACTGTCCTTAAGTCTTTAGTAAAATCGTCGCTTAATGTAATTAAGGTACAGATCCACTAGCGGCACCGCTGCTTCTGTCTCTAAGAGTATTACTAGCGTCGCCTTATACGCCCTTATAACCTGCCTTAAGCATTCATTTTGTTCCTTTACAAATGCCTTTACTACCCCCCGTGCTACCCCTTTTAACTCGCTATAGGTGTAGTATATCCTAGCTCTATATGCTATTATGCTTCTTATTACCTGCATATAAAGGGATCTTGCACATTCTAGTTAGCATCCCTATGTAGACGCAGCTAGCGCTATAAGGGCTAACTTCTGCCATGCTAGCTTAGCATTCACCTTCTCTATGTATATTAACCAACGAAGCTTCTGGTGGATCCACACCCCTAGGAATCGCGCTGATTGCGTCGGTTGTATTGTTATACTTCTAAGTCGGATCGTTGTTGTAATTACCTGCCTCTTCCTTATAAAGTGCATTAACTTGCTCTTCCCTAGGTTGAACCTTAGCCCGTACTCCTTTAACCACTCCTTACATATTCTCTAGGCTCTTTCTAGTTATACTTTAGTCTCCTCTGCCGTTTTTCTATATACTATAATGTTTATATTATCTGAGAACCCTAACGTTAGTGTTGATTCTGCCGCCGCCAGCCTTTAATACAGTAGTATAATATATAACAGGAAGAGGATAGAAGACGCCAGTAACCCTTGCAGAACCCCTGCAGTAATTTGGATTTCCTTAGTAGTACGTCCGTCAAACGCCAATTATACTCTTCTTCCTAACGTAAAACCCTTTGTCCATCTGGCCATTCACCCCGGCAGTCCTAACTCCCTTATAGTGTATATTAATCGTTTGTAGCTAACAGTGTCAAACGCCCTAGTAATATCCAGCTATAGTAATAATGCTATCCCCTAATAGTGCCACGCCATTCTTACTACCTCTTTTAGCGTGCTTAGTACTACCTCTGTTAACCTGCCAGCCTTATTACCTATCTACATGTCTAGCAGTATATAGCCTTCCTCTGCTGTAGTAGTAATCCTCCTTATAATAGCTCCCTTAATCACTTTGCCCATTATGTTTAGTAATAATATCAGCCTCTATCTCCCTGGTCTGCCTAACTCCTTAGGGGTCTTCCTAGGTTTGCATAGAACTACTACCTTTACACGCCAGAAGGAGGCCAGATGGTGTCCCAAGCTGCAGCATGCATTTACAAGGCGTGTTAAACACAATATTAAGGCTACACTATATAGTTTAAGGAAACCTGTTAGTAGCTCGTCCGGCCCTAGGGCTTTCCAGCTTGCCGTATTCTTTATAACTTCTCTAATTTCCTCCTCCGTAAACGCAGGAGCCACCTGTTCATCGTCACAGTATCTTGTCCCCTCTTCTCCCTCTAGTCCTAAAGCCCTAGCTGTAGATAGAGGGAAGAACCTCTTTACAAATGCCCTTGCCTTGCCCTTGTGTGTAACCTCTACTATCTCCTCCCTGCCGTCGTTTCCTAGCCGAGTTAGTAGCAGAACTTATTACATCTCTGGGGGGAGTCCACTCCGTAGCCGGGCCTAACGCTCTAAGGTCCAGAGGCTCCCTTTAGACCTAAATAGCTTGCTAACAGCCTATTGCCAGCTGCTTCTCTTCTCCTCTAAGATAACACGGTCCTATATTTTTATAGCTTCTGTTAAGGTCTGCCACAATTCCTACGTCCATTGTTGCTACCACTGCCTGCTAGCACGTCTTGCCTCTGCTGTCGCGTCCTTAACCCTTTTATTCTACTATAGCTATGGTTTACTACGCCCTTAAGGTCGTTTAGGTGCCACTATGTTAGCTATCTCCGTAAGCTAGTAAGTAAGCCATTGCGCATAGTTGTCGACTTCCTGCTAGTTACCTAGCAGGAGCTCTAACCCCTCCTTTCTAAGCCTGTTTAGCGCCTCTGCTATAATTAGGTTCTCATCCGCTGTCCTCTAACCCTGGATCAACCCTGGGCTATTGCTAAATTCCTCGCTTGTCCTAATGCTAATAAGTTGAGGCACATGGTCAGATCCGGCGATTTCCACTGGCCTGGTGAATTCGACACTAACGTCGTGAGTAGCCCACGCATAATTAATAGTGCTGTCCCTGCTTCTATGTTCTCTCCTTATTACTTCCCCAAACGGCGTAACTAGGCCGATCTGCTACCTTATTATGAATTCCAACATCTTATTATGCCCCTAAGAGGTTTGGCCGAATCTGTCCTACAGGGGGTGATATTAGTTGAAGTCCCCTATGAATACACTCCGGCCCTTCGCCTAGGTATTAGCGAAGTATTGTAAAGGCGTCTGCCACCCCCTTTTGTAAGTCAGGGAATATATGTTGTACACCTCTACTCTATATAGCTTAATACTGCACTAATCCTCCCCCCTCTCTATAGTCTAAAGCCCTGCCTTGACCTTCCGGTGTATATAAATTGCCGTTCTTCCACTGTATATTGCTAATGTATAGTGCCCCTGAGATAGATTTGGCGGTATACTGTTATAGCCTCCTGGTTCCTGGATGGCTATCACCTCAGGGCTAACATCATGCCCTAACGCCATATATACTAAATTGCTTTTCTTCTGTGTATTCCAGTACATAACCTTAATCATGTGCTTTATTGTGTGTTTTGGAGCACCCTGGTTGGGCTGGCCCCGGTGTTATTCTGCTCTCTTATTAGTTGTAAGAAGGCTAGCATTGTGCCTTCCTCTGCCGGTCTTTGTCGTCCTAATCGTAGTTCGTATATTCGTCTCATAAAAAGGCCCCTTAGTTATATACTCCTTCCTCTTAGCTGCCTTTCCATTAGTCCCCTAGTCTCTTCTTTATAATAACCCTTGCCCGCAGTAGCTGTCGCGGCTTCCGACCAATGGTCGCGGAAGAACAGCGGCCTTACAGCGTAAGCCTCCCGGGCCTGTTACTACCTATTATTACTTACTGAACATAGCCGAGACCATACTGGATATGCCCCTATGCAATTTAGGCATCTCTCCCGTACCTCGCCTGTTAACATCGGACAAGTCCTCTCTCCCTTAGGGTGTTTTCTAGCAGCACACCTGCTATATCTTGCTTCCTCCTTACAGTGCCTAGCAATATATCCAATCTTATAGCAATTATAATATTGCTTTAGGTGGACCATCTTATTATATAGCTTAGCGTTAAAGATCTCTGCTTGGTATATTATTCCCCCATAGCATAGGCAGTTCGCTGCCTTAGTGCCCTTAACGCTAACCACTAGTAGTGCCCTTGTCGCTGTTCCCTTTAGCTTCTGCACTATTATCTTTGCTATGTTTAGACCATTCTCCTTTTCAATGTTTTTCCTTATATCTTCGATCGCAATGTAGTTCGTTAATCATATTAGGAATCCCTTAATAATCACACTAAACATCTTCCTATTTACTTCCGCCATAAGTCCAAAGGCAACTCTCACCCAGGCCGTGTTTTCCTTCTATTTCCTCCCTGCCTCCGTAAATGTAATAACTATATCTCTACTCTGTAGTCTGCGTGCTGCTACTGCCTCCTCTACGCCAATAGCGCTATTTACTGCCTTCACAATCTCTCCTAGCAATCTATTCCTAACTACCTTGCTAATAGTGTTTCCCTTTACCATTACTTCCTAGTAATGGCGGGCTAGTATTGCCATACCCTCCGTTCAAGCCAGAGGTATTGTCGTATTCTGCCCTATAACTCCACAAGCTGTAACAGTCGCCTAAGTCCCCCTAACTGTTAATCCAGTCCTAGGGACGGCCTCTATCGCCTCCTTAACCGCCTTTTTAACCGTGGTTTCTACTTTGCTATTAACCGCTTTTATAATTAAGGCCTGTAGGTCTTCTATGCTAGTCTTTACTCGGGCTATCTCCCCTCCTATATCTATAGTAACTTGCGTAAAGGTCCTGATAAAAGCCCACACTTCTGTTATTTCTACCTCTAGAATAACTTTTATTATTAATTCCTTTAGTAATTTCATTTTATTCTTTAGTTTATCCCGTGCTACTATTACTCTAGAATTCTCTCCTTAGTATTATATTTCTTCCTAGGTAGCGCCTTGTCCTTTGTTGGTTGCGGATCCACGCAAAAATTTGTTAATTATTGCACCCCTTGCGCCGCTTACTCCCCTTACGCAATGTGCCATCGCTAGGGGGGGTAATCGACAATAAGGAATCCGATTCCATGCTTCTTTTTCGTTTTAGGCGTGATACCGCGTTGTGTCCGCGGTGCTGGTCGTTTTTTTGACTCTTCCCTATTACTAGCTACTTCTTTTTTCCTCTAAGATAATATAATCCTGTTTTTTTATAGCTTTTATTAAGGCCTGCTATGCTTCCTATATCTGTTATTACTACTAGTACCTATTAGCACATCTTGCCTCTACTATTACGTCCCTTACCCTTTTATTTTACTAAGGCTATGGTTTATTGCGCCCTTAAGGTCGCTTAAGTGCTGCTATATTAGCTATCTCTGTAAGCTGTTAGGTAAGCCACTATACATAGTTATTAATTTCTTACTAGTTATATAGCAGAAGCTCTAACCCTTTCTTTTTAAGCCTGTTTAAAGCCTTTGCTATAATAAGGTTCTTGTCCGCTGTCCTCTAACCCCAGACTAACCCTAAGCTATTGCTTAATTCCTTATTTATCCTAATGCTAATAAGCTAGGGCATATGGTTAGATCCGGCGATTTCTACTAGCCTAATGAATTTAATACTAACGTTGTAGGTGGTCTACGTATGGTTAATAGTGCTATCCCTACTACCATGTTCTCTCCTTATTACTTCCCTAAACAGCATAGCTAGGCCAAGTTGCCACCTTGTTATAAATTCTAATATCTTATTATGCCCTAAAGATGTTTGGCTAAATCT
The DNA here is from genome assembly GCA_000222935.2 of Aciculosporium take MAFF-241224. Lineage (NCBI taxonomy): Eukaryota > Fungi > Ascomycota > Sordariomycetes > Hypocreales > Clavicipitaceae > Aciculosporium > Aciculosporium take. The sequence continues at coordinate 8,228 of AFQZ01001035.1, forward strand.
GTCCTATAAGGGGTGATATTAGTTAAAGTCCCCTATAAACACACTCCGGCCCTTTGCCTAGGTATTAGTAAAGTGTTATAAAGGCATCTGCCACTCCCTTTTATAAGCTAGGGAATAGATATTATATATCTCTACTCTATATAGCTTAATACTATATTAATCCTCCTCCCTCCCTATAGTTTAAAGTCCTATCTTAACCTTTTAGTATATATAAATCGCTGTTCTTCTGCTATATATTACTAATATATAGTATCCCTAAGATAGATTTAGTAGTATACTATTATAGCCTCCTGGTTCCTAAATGGCTATTACCTTAGCGCTAACGTTATGCCCTAACGCCAGATGTACTAGATTGCTTTTCTTCTATGTATTCTAGTATATAACCTTAATTATATACTTTATTATATGCTTTGGAGCACTTTGGTTGGGCTGGCTCTGGTATTATTTAGCCCTTTAGTTGGCTGTAGAAAGGCTAGTATTATGCCTTCCTCTGCCAGTCTCTGTTGTCCTAATCTTAGCTTATAGGTTTATCTTACAAAAGGGCCCCTTAGTTATATACTCCTTTCTTTTAGCTGCCTCTCTATAAGTCCCCTAGTTTTTTCTCCCTAATAACCCTTGCCTATAGTAGCTGTTGCAACCTCTGACTAATAGTTGCGGAAGAACAGCGGCCTTATAGTATAAGCCTCCCTAGCCTGCTACTATCTCTTATTGCTTACTAAGCACAGTTAAGACTATACTAGATATGCCCCTATATAATTTAGGCATCTCTCCCGTACCTTACCTGTTAATATTAGGCAAGTTCTCTCTCCCTTAGAGTGTTTTCCAGTAGCATACCTGCTATATCTTGCTTTCTCCTTATAGTATCTAGTAATATTATTATTATTATTATTCATATACGCTAGGTAGCTAGAGCCACTAACTAGTTCATCAACTAACTTCTTAATATAGGAAAAACCCTAAGATAGGGGAGAAAACCCATATTCTTTCATATAGCTCCTACTAAGCCTTTAATATAAAGTCTTTATTATTTCTAACTATTAGTATAAGATATCTGCCAGTTCCCCGGAACTGCAAACAATAACAGAAGTGTGATTATGCTTTATATAAAAGGTTAGTATATTAGTAAAAACCCCCTATAAGCACCTCCCCTTCTAGTCTGGCTCTTCCTTCTCTATCCTATTGTTTTTATTACCTCTGGTCCCTTTCTTAGCCTTATTATTACGTATCTGCCACGCCTTACTAAGCTCCTCCGCTAACCTATACTACTAAAGTCACCTAGTTAAAAGCACCTACTTTATGATATTTAGTGCTAGCTTTTTATTATTAAGCGCCGCCCTAAGTTCCCGCAGATCTCTTATTATAGGCACTACTGGAATTAGTCTTAAATAGTTATATTCTAGGTATAACAGGATAAGGTAGTAAATATCCTTATCTCCTCCCTAATATTAGCATATTAGTAAAGTTACCTTAGGCACCTGTCTGTTATAAAGGAAGGCATTTAGCCCTATTTTTTCCGTTTAAAGCTAAACTAAGGCTGTAGATTTATGCTTAAGTAGGCTATTATAAAGCTTTACTATCTTTTTTATGCTCTTAAAGTTAGGTTTCTTATTTATTACTATTACTTTTGCCTATTCTCTTCTTACCTAAGCCTTATGCCTCTGCTAGATCCACCGTTTTTCCTACTCCCTCTCTAATTCCTGTCTAGCTATAAGGCTGCTAGGGAGGGGGGGGGGGGGCATTAGGAAACGCCTTATAGCAATTATGTCAGCGGCCTCTTCCTTAGCATTATAGCTATAATACTATTAAATTATAGGCCTGCTATATCTTCTTGCTTATGCTACTATTCTTAAGTCTTTAATAAAATCGTTATTTAACGTAATTAAGGTACAGATCCACTAGCAGCACTGCTACTTCTGTCTCTAAGAGTATTACTAGCGTTGCCTTATACGCCCCTATAACCCGCCTTAAGCATTCGTTTTATTCCCTTATAAATACCTTTGCTACCCCCTGTGCTACCCCTTCTAGCTTGCTGCAGGTGTGGTATATCCCAGCTCTATAGGCTATTATGCTTCTTATTACCTGTATATAAAGGGATCTTGCACACTCTAGTCGGCATCCCTATATAGATACAGCCAGTGCTGTGAGCACTAATTTCTGCTGTAACAATTTAGCATTTACTTTTTTTATATAGGTTAACTAATAAAGCTTCTGGTAAATCCAAACCCCTAGAAATCATGCTAATTATATCGGTTGTATTATTGCTCTTTTAAGTTAAATCATTGTTATAATCGCCTGCCTCTTCCTTATAAAGTGCATTAGCTTACTCTTTTCTGGGTTAAACCTTAGCCTATACTCCTTTAACTACTCCTTATATATTCTCTAGGCTCTTTTTAGTTATACTTTTATTTCCTCTGCTGTTTTTTTATATACTATAATGTTTATATTATCCGAGAATCCTAATATTAACGTTAATTCCGCTGCTGCTAGTCTTTAATATAGTAGCGTAATATAGAGCAGAAAAAGGATAAGAGACGCTAGCGACCCTTGCGGAACCCCTGTAGTAACTTGGATTTCCTTAGTAATACATCCGTTAAATACTAATTATGCTCTCCTTTTTAACGTAAAGCCCTATGCCTATCTAGCTATCTACCCTAGCAGTCCTAACTCCTTTATAGTGCAGATTAATTGTTTATAGCTAATAGTGTTAAACGCCTTAGTAATATCTAGCTATAGTAATAATGCTATTCCCTAGTAATACCATACTATTCTTATAACCTCTTTTAGCATACTTAGTACTATCTCTATTAATCTGCCAGCCCTATTACCTATCTGTATGTCCAGTAGTATATAGCCTTTCTCTGCTATAATAATAATCCTCCTTATAATAGCTCCCTTAATTACTTTGCCTATTGTGTTTAATAGCAATATTAGCCTCTACCCCCCTAGTCTGCCTAACTCCTTAGGGGACTTCCCAGGTTTGCATAGAACTACTACCTTTGCTTATTAGAAGAAGGCCGGATAATATCCTAAGCTATAGCAAGCATTTATAAGGCATATTAAACACAATATTAGGGCCGCTCCGTATAGCTTAAGGAAACCTATTAGCAGCTTATCTAGTCTTAAGGCTTTTTAACTTGCTATATTCTTTATAACCTCTTTAATTTCCTCCTCTATAAACACAGGAACTGCCTAATTATTGTTATAGTATCTTATCCCCTCCTCTGCCTCTAGACCTAAAGCCCTAGCTATAAATAAAGGGAAGAACCTCTCTGCAAATGCCCTTGCCTTACCCTTATATATAACCTTTACTATCTCCTTCCTGCTATTATCTCCTAGCTAGGTTAGTAGCAGAACCTGTTGCCTTTTAGGAGGAAGTCCACTCTATAGCCAGGCCTAATGCTCTAGGGTCTAAAGACTCCCTTTGGACCTGGATAACTCACTAACTGCCTACTACTAGCTACTTCTCTTCTCCTCTAAGATAATATAATCCTGTTTTTTTATAGCTTCTATTAAGGCCTGCTATGCTTCCTACGTCCGTTGTTACTGCTACTGCCTATTAGTATATCTTGCCTTTACTATTGCATTCCTTACCCTTTTATTCCACTAAGGCTATAGTTTGCTACGCCCTTAAGGTTGCTTAGGTGCTGCTATATTGGCTATCTCTATAAGCTATTAGGTAAGCCACTGTGCATAGTTATTGATTTCTTACTAGTTATATAGCAAAAGCTCTAACCCCTTCTTTTTAAGCCTGTTTAAAGCCTCTATTATAATAAGGTTCTCGTTAGCTATCCTTTAACCCCGGACCAACCCTAGGCTGTTGCTTAATTTCTTGTTTATCCTAATGCTAATAAGCTAGGGCATATGGTCGGATCCGGCGATTTCCACTAGCCTAATAAATTTAATACTAACGTCATGGGTGGTCTATACATGGTTAATAGTGCTATCCCTGCTACTATGTTCTTTCCTTATTACTTCCCTAAACGGCATAGCTAGGCTAAGTTGCCACCTTGTTATAAATTCTAACATCTTATTATGCCCTAGAGATGTTCGGCCAAATCTGTCCTATAAGGGGTAATATTAGTTAAAGTCCCCTATAAACATACTCCAGCCCTTTGCCTAGGTATTGGCAAAGTATTATAAAGGCATCTGCCACTCCCTTTTATAAGCCAGGGAATAGATATTATATATCTCTACTTTATATAGCTTAATACTGTACTAATCCTCCCCCCTTCCTATAGTCTAAAGTCCTATCTTAACCTTTTAGTATATATAAATCACTATTCTTCCGCTATATATTACTAATATATAGTATTTTTAAGATAGATTTAGCAGTATACTATTATAGCCTCCTGGTTCCTAAATAGCTATTACCTTAGGGCTAACGTCATGCCCTAACGCTAAATATACTAGATTGCTTTTCTTCTATGTATTCTAGTACATAACCTTAATTATATACTCTATTATATGCTTTAGAGCACCCTGGTTAGGCTGGCTCTGGTATTATTTAGCCCTCTAGTCAGCTATAGAAAGGCTAATATTATGCCTTCCTCTGCCAGTCTCTGTTATCCTAATCTTAGCTTATAGGTTTGTCTTATAGAAGGGCCCCTTAGTTATATACTCCTTTCTCTTAGCTGCCTCTCCATTAGTCCCCTGGTTTCTTCTCCCTAATAACCCTTACCTATAGTAGCCGTTGTAACCTCTAACTAATAGTTATGGAAGAATAGCGGCCTTATAGCATAAGCCTCCCTAGCCTGCTACTATCTCTTATTACTTACTAAGTATAGTTAAGACTATGCTAGATGTGCCTTTATATAATTTAGGCATCTCTCCCGTACCTTGCCTGTTAATATCAGGCAAGTCCTCTTTCCCTTAGGGTGTTTTTTAGCAGCATACCTGCTGTATCTTGCTTTCTCCTTATAGTATCTAGTAATATATCTAATCTTATAATAGTTATAATATTGCTTTAGGTGGATCATCTTGTTATATAGCTTAGCGTTAAAAATCTCTGCTTGGTATACTATTCCCCTATAGCATAGTTAGTTTGCTGCCTTAGTGCCCTTAATACTAACCACTAATAGTGCCCTTGTTGCTATTCCTCTTAGCTTTTATACTATTATCTTTGCTATATTTAGTCCATTCTTCTTTTTAATATTCTTCTTTATATCCTTAATTATAATATGGTTTATTAATTGTATTAGGAATCCCTTAATAATTACACTAAACATCTTCCTGTTTACTTCCGCCTTAGGTCTAAAGGCAACTCCCACCTAGGCCGTGTTTTCCTTCTATTTCCTCCCTGCTTTTATAAATATAATAACTATATCTCTACTTTATAATTAGCATGCTACTACTGCCTCCTTTACGCTAATAGTGCTGTTTACTGCCTTTATAATCTCTTCTAGTGATCTGTTCCTAACTGCCTTACTAATAGTGCTTTCCTTTACTAGTGCTTTCTAGTAATAGCAGGCTAGTATCGCCATACCCTCCGTTTAGGCTAAAGGTATTATCATATTCTACCCTATAACTCTGTAAGCTGTAATATTTACCTAAGTCCCTCTAACTACTAATCTAGTCCTATAAACAGCCTTTATTACCTCCTTAACTGCCTTCTTAACTATGGTTTCTACTCTGCTACTAACCGCTTTTATAATTAAGGCCTATAGGCCTCTTGTGTTAGTTCTTGCTTGGGCTATCTCCCCTCTTACATTTATAGCAGTTTATATAAAAGTTCTAATAAAAGCCTATACTTTTATTATTTTTACCTTTAGGATAACTTTTATTATTAATTCCTTTAGTAATTTCATTTTATTCTTTAGTTTTTCCTATGCTGCTATTACTCTAGGATTCTCTCCTTAATATTATATTTCTTTCTAGGTAGTGCCTTATTCTTTATTAGTTACAGATCTATATAAAAATTTATTAATTATTACACCCCTTATGCTGCTTACTCCCCTTATGTAATACGCTATTACTAGGGGGGGTAATTAACAATAAGGAATCTGATTCTGTGCTTCTTTTTCGTTTTAAGCGTAATACCGCGTCGTATCCGCAGTGTTCCGTTCTACTTGTCTCCTTCTTTGTATCTAGTAATATATCTAATCTTATAGTAGTTATAATATTGCTTTAAGTGGATCATCTTGTTATATAGCTTAGCATTAAAAATCTCTGCTTAGTATACTATTCCCCTATAGCATAGTTGGTTTACTACCTTAGTGCCCTTAATACTAACCACTAATGGTGCCCTTATTACTATTCCTCTTAGCTTCCGTACTGTTATTTTTACTATATTTAATCCATTCTCCTTTTTAATGTTCTTCCTTATATCCTTAATTATAATATGGTTTATTAATTGTATTAGGAATCCCTTAATAATTACACTAAACATCTTCTTATTTACTTCCGCCTTAGGTCTAAAGGTAACTCCTACCTAGGCTATATTTTCCTTTTATTTCCTCCCTGCTTCTATAAACATAATAACTATATCTTTACTTTATAATTAGCATGCTGCTACTACCTTCTCTATACTAATAGCGCTATTTACTGCCTTTATAATCTCTCCTAGCAATCTGTTCCTAACTGCCTTACTAATAGTGCTTCCCTTTACTAGTGCTTCCTAGTAATAGCGGGCTAGTATTGCCATACCCTTTGTTTAGGCTAAAGGTATTATTATATTCTGCCCTATAACTCTATAAGCTATAATATTTACCTAAGTCCTCCTAACTGCTAATTTAGTCCTATAAACAGCCTTTATTACCTCTTTAACTGCCTTCTTAACTATGGTTTTTACTCTACTACTAACTGCTTTTATAATTAAGGCCTATAGGCCTCCTGTGTTAGTTCTTGCTTAGGCTATCTCTCCTTCTGTATTTATAGTAATTTATATAAAAGTTCTAATAAAAGCCTATACTTTTATTATTTTTGCCTTTAGAATAACTTTTATTATTAATTCCTTTAGTAATTTTATTTTATTCTTTAGTTTTTCTTATACTACTATTACTCTAGGATTCTTTCCTTAATATTATGTTTCTTCCTAGGTAGTGCCTTATTCTTTATTAGTTATAAATCTATATAAAAATTCATTAATTATTACACCCCTTATACTGCTTACTTCCCTTATATAATGCACTATTACTAGGGGGGGTAATTAATAATAAGGAATCCGATTCTGTGCTTCTTTTTCGTTTTAGGCGTAATACCGCGTCGTATCCGCGGTGTTGAATTTCCGTTCTTCCCCTATTTTTAGAAATTATTCTTATTAGGTTTTATAGTTTTAGTTAAAAGTCTTTAGTTAAATGAAAATCTTTATTATTATTAGAATTCTTATTATTAGAAAGTTTTAGTTATTAAGTTTTTTTTCCTTTCTTAGTTAATTTCTTTAGTAAAGGTTTATAATTTGTTTAAGGGTTAATATTTAAGATATTAATAAGATCTTTAGAGATATTTAATCTTAATTCTCTAGCTATCTTAATACTATTATTACTAAAGTAATTATAAAGGGCATACTTAAGGTTAATATTACTTTTATTAAAAGTATTCTTAGTCTAATTTTTATAATCTTATTAGAAGTTAATAAGGAGATTATAACCTTTTTCTTAGTTAAGAATATAGTAATTAATTATATAGGTAATATAGTTATTAATTTATTATTTAGTAGCTATATTAATATTAATTGATGGTTTCACAGGGTACGATATGCTGTAGCAATAACGCGGGGGGGGGGTAACAAAGGTCTGATTTCTATATGGTTATAATTATCTAAAGGGGAAAAAGAGGGAGATAATGCAGAAGTGTAGTGGTATAGCCATAGTACTGCCCTAGGTTATATAACATAGTAATCCAGCCAATTAGGGTATATATATTATGCATATAACCTATAATTCCTAGTTATTATTATGTATTTCTTCCATCCTCTAGACAAGCGATTCCAACACTTGCAAACTCTCTCTTTATTAAAAAAGAGGAATTGCTCTAAAAAATGTATAAAACGCCCTAATAATCAGATATTAACAAACTAGTAACAAAGCGAAAAACATCCTTCAAATAAATAACTTTTATTAGTCCAGGTTAAATGGTTATAGGGCTAAAGAGTATTATAGGGGGGGGGGGGCCAAAGAGTGTAATTCCTGCGTTCAATCCTACCAAATTAGGCGCTTATAATCGCATTCAAATTCATCGAATTTAAACTCTTTATTAGGCGCTTAATTTGCTATTGAATTTAGTAAGGAATTAGGCCTTTCCTATTCTTCAGCGGCGGCTCTTATAGTAACTCTTATAACAGGTCTTTTAAGTAGAGGTTAACCGCAAGCTAAAAGTCAGCCTTTTAATTCTTAGTAAGAAAAGCCTTTACTTAAGGGTGTTTCCAGGGTCTTCCACGTTCTCTTTATAGTGGAGTTTTTAGGTTATTAAGGGGGTTCTCGTATTTTTCATTAAGTTTAGCGTCTTCTTGCCCTTAGCTTTTTAGGCCATGGCCTTGCCCTCCTTAGAAAGTTAAGGATATTCCTGTAGCTTTATTATCTTAAGCCGGGTCTTCCCTATAATAAAGTCTCTTAAGAATATTAAGGGGGCTATGGCCTTGCCCTCCTTAGGAAATTAAGGTTGTTTCCATAGCTTTGTTATTTTAAGCTTAGTTATTCTTATAAGAAGTCTCTGCTTCTAGTAAAGTAATGTATGGTTTAATAACTATAGATTTAAACTTTATAGAGCTACAAGGCATCTTAATAATATAAGTCTCTTCTTTTATTAAAAGAAGCTTATATAGGCTAGTTTATTTGCCTTTCTTATAATAAACTTATATATTAAAGTTTAAGGGAAGATTATATATTAGCAGGGTTATTAGGCTATTTTAAGTATTAAGGGCATTATTAACTTAGTACCTTATAAGACTATATCTTACTTTATCTATTGCTTTCTAAAGCATCTTAGCTTTCTAAGCAACTATAAGGCTTAAGGGGGAGGGTATTATTGTTTTATTAGTAGGAGGGTTAGAAGGGTTAAGGTAAGATGAGGTTATTATTAATATTAACGTATTAATAGTGTTGTTTCCTATTAGGAGCTATCTATTAGAAAAGAAAATAGAGTTATTTATACTAACTAAATCAGCGAGTACCTAGTTAATTAGTTTTTATAATCCTTCTTATATATTCATTCCTTAGTTTTAAAGAATATCTTAAAGTACTTATTAGACCTTAGAGGTAATCTTCTTAAAAATATTAGCATTTTATTCTTTAAAGTCTTCTTAGTATGTAAATAGAAACCTAGTACCTTACTAGTTACTAGACTTATACTAGTTAATATAATAGGCAAATTTATTATAGAGTTTAGAAGTTATAGCTTTTTTAGGGTTAATTTATTTATTAGTTTTGGCCTATTTCTCTATAAAGTAGTTAGAATACTTTTAGAGTTTTATAGAAAGGGAGTCTTAAATAGGTTAATTAGCTCTAGTAGTGGAAGTTAAAGCTATTTTTAGTGTTTTCTTTGTAATAGATAGTAAAGAAGATACTTTAATTATAGACTAGTAGCAAATTAATAATAAGAGGTAAATTCCATAAAAAAACTTCTTAATAATTATAGACAAGTAGTAAAAGTTAATAATAATAGAAAAAGTTGCTTTTAAGTAGCATAAACAACGGATTTTATGCAATTAAATAAATAAGTGTATTATATTAGAAGTTTGTCTCTTCTGTTAATTCCTAGCTAATTTATAGTTATAACAACCAGTAATTAGTAATGGTTTTATAGGGTATAATATACTACAGTAATAATGCAGGGGGGGGGGTAATAAAGGTCTGATTTCTATATGGTTATAATTATCTAAAGGGGAAAAAGAGAGGGATAATATAAAAGTATAATGTTATAGCCATAGTACTGCCCTAGGTTATATAATATAGTAATCCAGCTAATTAGGGCATGTGCATCATGCGTATAACCTACAATTCCCAGTTACTATTATGTATCTGTCACGGTTGGAGGTCTACTAGTAGAGTGAAGGCTATAGTCAAGCGCACTTGTAGCTAAATAGCTGCAGGTAGGGTTAGTAATGTGAATGCTATATTCGCTAGCCTCTCTATCTCTTTATAAGGCCTGTCCCCTTATATACCTATGTATAGCTAGGGCACAGCTTGCCCTAGTGGGTCTTTGTACTCTTATGCTCTTATCTTATAACTCTCTTAACAGAGCGCCTTCTCTTGTCTGTAATTGCCCTTAATTACTTGTTAAGCTTTATAGTGCATTTTACCACTAAAGCTTACAGGCAAGGCTAGATTACCTGGCCTCTTAAAGGTTATCAACTAACCTTCCGGATTACTGGAGATCTAGGGTGCTTACATAAGCATATTTAGGTACATTAGGAAGCCCCTTTCCAGAGGATTCTAATGGTATCTAAATGTACCCTAGATGGGAAGAAACCAGGGAGATACGCCCTGTAGAATTATGTGGAATTCCTTGGAAGCAGG
>AFQZ01001034.1:0-18675 GCA_000222935.2 Aciculosporium take MAFF-241224
ATCCTTAGATAGGTTCTAAAGACTAAGAGGGTGGGAATAAGACCATTTAGACTAGCAGAGTTATTAACTGCTTTAACAGCTATTTAAAGTATCTGCTCTTTTAAGAGAAGACCGTTAGCTTTAGTCTTAATAATATTATATGCTCTATAAAAAGGGGCATAATATCGCTTAAGTTTTCCGATGCTATTGTAAGCCTTAACAGGGACTTTATTAATATTAATTAACAATAGTCAAGCTAAATGCCTAAATTCGCTAGAAGTAAAGTTTCTTCCGGTATTGTAAACTATCTAGTCTAGGGGTCTAAGATATGTATTAATCTAGCACTTTTTAAGGGCATTTTAGATATCTTAAGCTTTTTATTATTAGGGTTTAAGAAAGCGGGCAGCTTAAAATAATATTGCTAAATTTATAACGTGTAGGACCGGCTTTTTGTCAATTTATATAATATTAATAAGGACCTTGTAGTTAAATTTAATATTGTCTTTAAGAGTGAATTTAAATCTACTTAAAGCTTTTGCATTTATCTGGCATTAATAGCAAGCATACGTGATTTTCCCTATGTTAGCCTTATTAAATTCTTTACCAGCCCTAGTAAGAAGGTTATTTAATTAGTTAATTAACAGATGACTAAATTAGCAATAAAGTTAACAGATTTCGGCTTTAGAAAGCATAAAGATAGCAGGTTCTTAAGAACTAGCTGTTTACTAAGGATGTCCCTATTTCCTAATAATAAGTACCTTTTTATCTTCTTAGATTAGAAGATTCTTAAGATTATTAAGTTTGACACCTATTTTATCCATATCTGTAATAAAATATAAAAACAGTATAGTACTATTAAGCATATAGAAAGGTATTATACTAAAAATCGTTAAAAGCTTTAAAATACTAGTTAAAGTCATAGTACTAGCTCTAAAGGTAATGGTCCTTTAGTTAGAGGAATGCTTAATTATAAGGTTTTTTATAATTTTTATCAGAGCGTTAACTTAGCCTTGGCTAGTAGTTGAAATTCCTAATTATTCATATACGCTAGGTAGCTAGAGCCACTAACTAGTTCATCAACTAACTTCTTAATATAGGAAAAACCCTAAGATAGGAGAGAAAACCCATATTCTTCCATATAGCTCCCGCTAAGCCTTTAATATAAAGTCTTTATTGTTTTCAACTATTAGTATAAGATATCTGCCAGTTCCCCCAGAACTGCAGACAATAACAGAAGTATAGTCGTGCTTTATATAAAAGGTTAGTATATTAGTAAAAACCCCTTATAAGCACCTCTCCTCTTAATCCAGCTCTTTCTCCTTTATTCTATTATTTCCGTTACTTTTAGTCCTATTCTTAGCCTTAATATTGCGGATCTGCTATGCCTTACAAAGCTCCTCTGCTAACCTGTACTGCTAAAGTCACCTAGTTAAGAGCACTTACTTTATGATATTTAGTGCTAGCTTCTTATTATTAAGCGCCGCTTTAAGTTCCCATGGGTCTTTTATTATTAGCACTGCTAGGATTAGCCTTAGATGGTTATATTCTAGGCATGACAAAATAAGGTAGTAAATATCCTCGTCTCCTCCCTAGTATTAACATATTAGTAATGTTACCTTAGGCACCTATTTATTATAAAGGAAGGCATTTAGCCCTATTTTTTCCGTTTAAAGCTGCACTAAGGCTGCAGATTCATGCTTTAGCAGGCTATTATAAAGCCTTGCTATCTTTTTTATACTCTTAAAGTTAGGTTTCTTATTTACTACTGTTGCTTTTGCCCGTTCTCTTCTTACCTAAGCCTTATGCCTCTGCTATATTTACTGTTTTTCCCACTCCCTCTCTAATTCCTATCTGGCTGTAAGGCTGCTAGGGAGGGGGGGGGGCATTAGGAAACGCCTTATAGTGATTACGTTAGCAGCCCCTTCCTTAGCATTGTAGCTGTAATACTATTAAATTATAGGCCTGCTATATTTTCTTGCCCATACTACTATCCTTAAGTCTTTAGTAAAATCATTATTTAATGTAATTAAGGTACAGATCTATTAGCAGTACTGCTGCTTCTGTCTCTAAGAGTATTACTAGCATCGTCTTATATACCCCTATAACCCGCCTTAAGCATTCATTCTATTCCCTTACAAATGCCTTTACTACCCCCTATACTACCCCTTTTAGCTTGCTATAGGTATGGTATATCCCAGCTCTATAGGCTATTATGCTTCTTATTACCTACATATAAAGGGATCTTACACACTCTAGTTGGCATCCCTACATAGATATAGCCAGCGCTGTAAGTGCTAACTTCTGCCGTAATAATTTAGTATTTACCTTCTCTATATGGTTTGACTAATAAAGCTTCCGGTGAATCCAAACCCCTAGGAATTACGCTGATTATATCAGTTATATTATTGCTCTTTTAAGTCGGATTGTTATTATAATCGCCTGCCTCTTCCTTATAAAGTGCATTAGCTTGCTCTTCCCTAGGTTAAACCTTAGTCTGTACTTCTTTAACTACTCCTTATATATTCTCTAGGCTCTTTCTAGTTATACTTTTGTCTTCTCTGCCGTTTTTCTATATATTATAATGTTTATATTATCTAAGAACCCTAATATTAACGTTGATTCCGCTGCTACTAGTCTTTAATATAGTAGCGTAATATAAAGCAAAAAGAGAATAGGAGACGCTGGCAACCCTTGTGGAACCCCTGTAGTAACTTGGATTTCCTTAGTAATACGTCTATTAAACGCTAATTATGCTCTCCTTTTTAATGTAAAGCCCTGTGCCTATCTGGCCATTTACCCTAGCAGTCCTAACTCCTTTATAGTGCGGATTAATTATTTATAGCTAATAGTATTAAACGCCCTAGTAATATCTAGCTATAGTAATAATGCTATCCCCTAGTAATACTACGCCATCCTTATAACCTCTTTTAGTATGCTTAGTGCTACCTCTATTAATTTGCCAGCCTTGTTGCCTATTTGCATGTTTAGTAGTATATAGCCTTCCTTTACTACAATAGTAATCCTCCTTATAATAGCTCCCTTAATCACTTTTCCTATTGTGTTTAACAGCGATATTGGCCTCTATCCCCCCGGTCTGCCTAACTCCTTAGGGGTCTTCCTAGGTTTGCATAGAACTACCACCTTTGCTTGCCAGAAGGTGGCCAGATAGTGTTCTAAACCATAGTATGCATTAGCTAGACATATTAAACACAATATTAGGGCTGCTTTATATAGCTTAAGGAAACCTATTAGTAGCTCGTCCGGCCCTAGGGCTTTCTAACTTACCATATTCTTTATAACTTCTTTAATTTCCTTCTCTGTAAACACGGGAGCTACTTAATCATTACTATAGTATCTTATTTCTGCCTTTATCTCTAAACCTAGAGCCCTAGCCGCAGATAAAGGAAAGAACCTCTCTATAAATACCTTTGCCTTACCCTTGTGTATAACCTCTACTATCTCCTTCCTACTATTATCTCCTAGCCGAGTTAGTAGTAGGATCTGTTGTATCTTAGGAGGAAGTCCACTCCATAGCCAGGCCTAGTGCTCTAGGGTCTAGAGGCTCCCTTTAGACCTAGATAACTCGCTAACTGCCTATTACTAACTACTTCTCTTCTCCTTTAAAATTATATAATCCTGTTTTCCTATAGCTTCTTTTAAGGCCTGCCATAATTCCTATGTCTGTTAATACTGCCACTACCTATTAGCACATCTTGCCTTTACTATTACATCCTTTACCCTTTTATTCTACTAAGGCTGTGGTTTACTATGCCTTTAAGATTGTTTAAGTGCCACTATATTAGCTATCTCCGTAAGTTACTAGGTAAGCTATTTTATATAATTATTAATTTCCTGTTAGTTGCTTAGCAGGAGCTCTAACCCCTCCTTTCCAAGCCTGTTTAAAGCCTCTACTATAATAAGGTTCTTATTTGCTATCCTTTAACCCCGGACTAACCCTAGGCTATCGCTTAATTCCTTGCTTATCCTAATGCTAATAAGCTAAGGCATATGGTCGGATCTAGCAATTTCTACTGGCCTAATGAATTTAATACTAACGTTGTAAGTGGTCTATGCATGGTTAATAGTGCTATCCCTACTGCTATGTTCTCTCCTTATTACTTCCCTAAACAGCATAGCTAGGCCGAGTTACTACCTTATTATAAATTCCAACATCTTATTATGCCCCTAAGAGGTTCAGCTAAATCTGTCCCACAAGGGGTGGTGTTAGTTAAAGTCCCCTATAAATACACTCCAGCCCTTTGCCTAGGTATTAGTAAAGTATTATAAAGGCATCTGCTACTCCCTTTTATAAGCTAAAGAGTAAATATTATATACCTCTACTCTGTATAATTTAACACTATATTAATCCTCCCCCCTCCCTATAGTTTAAAGTCCTGTCTTAACCTTTTAATATATATAGATTACTATTCTTCTGCTATATATTACTAACATGTAGTGCCCCTAAGATAGATTTAGCAGTATACTATTATAACCTCCTGGTTCCTAGATAGCTATTACCTCAGGGCTAACGTTATGCCTTAACACTAGATGTACTAGATTGCTTTTCTTCTGTGTGTTCTAGTACATAACCTTAATTATGTACTCTATTGTGTGCTTTGGAGCTCCCTGGTTAGGCTGGCTCTGGTATTGTTTTGCCCTCTTATTAGTTATAAAAAGGCTAGTATTATGCCTTTCTCTGCCGGTCTCTGTCATCCTAATCATAGCTTATAGATTTATCTTGCAGAAGGGCCCCTTAGTTATATGCTCCTTCCTCTTAGCTGCCTTTCCGTTAGTCCCCCAGTCTCTTCTCTATAATAACCCTTACCTATGGCAGCCGTTGCGACCTCCGGCTAATGGCCGCAGAAGAACAGCGGCCTTATGGCATAAGCCTCCCTAGCCTGCTACTATCTATTATTGCTTACTAAGCATAGCCGAGACTATGCTAGGTATGCCCCTGTATAATTCAGCTATCTCTCCTATACCTTGCCTGTTAACGTTAGGTAAGTCCTCTCTCTCTTAGGGTGTTTTCTAGTAGCATACCTGCTATATCTTGCTTTCTCCTTATAGTACCTAGTAATATGCCTAATCTTATAGCAGTTATAACATTACTTTAGGTAGATTATCTTGTTATATAGCTTAGTATTAAAAATCTCTACTTAGTATACTATTCCCCTGTGGCATAGGCAGTTCGCTGCCTTAGTGCCCTTAACACTAACTACTAGTAGTACCCTTATTACTAATCCCTTTGGCTTCCATACTATTATCTTTGCTGTATTTAAACCATTCTCCTTTTTAATGTTCTTCCTTATATTCTTAATTATAATGTGGTTTGTTAATTGTGTTAGGAATCCCTTAATAATCACACTAAACATCTTCCTATTTACTTCTACCTTAGGTCTAAAGGCAACTCTTACCTAGGCCGTGTTTTCCTTCTATTTCCTCCCTGCTTTAGTAAACATAATAACTATATCTTTACTTTATAGTTAGTATGCTACTACTACCTCCTCTATACTAATAGCGTTATTTACTGCCTTTATAATCTCCTCTAGCAATCTATTCCTAATTGCCTTACTAATAGTGTTTCCTTTTACTATTACTCCCTAGTAATAGCAGGCTAGTATTGCTATACTCTCTGTTTAGGCTAAAGGGATTATCATCTTCTGCCCTATAACTCTATAAGCCGTAATAGTTGCCTAAGTCCCCCTAACTGCTAATTTAGTCCTAGGAATAGCCTTTATTACCTCCTTAACCGCCTTCTTAACCGTGGTTTTTACCTTACTATTAACCGCCTCTATAATTAAAGCCTGTAGGCCTCCTATGCCAGTTTTTGTTTAGGCTATCTCCCCTCCTGTATCTATAGCAATTTATATAATAATTTTAATAAAAGCCTATACTTCTGTTATTTCTACCTTTAGAATAACTTTTATTAGTAATTCCTTTAGTGATTTTATTTTATTTTTTAGTTTTTCCTATACTGCTACTACTCTGGGATTCTCTCCTTAAGGCTATATTTCTTCCTAGGTAGCGCCCTGTCCTTTATTAGTTACAGATCTACGCGAAAATTCGTTAATTATTACGCCCCTTACGCTGCTTACTCCCCTTATGTAATGTGCTATTACTAGGGGGGGTAATTAATAATAAGGAATTTAATTCCGTGCTTCTTTTCTGTTTTAGGCGTAATACCGCGTCGTATCCGCGGTGTTTTTCAAAATCCGGATTCATAACAGATATTTCTAATTTTGAAATTCCTAATGCTTTTGTATTTAGGAGTATGCTATGGAATGTATCTACTGTATATCTTGTATTTATAAGATATATGTGTTATTTAGGTTGTTTATTAGTATTACGGTTATAGGGGTCTTTAAGAAATAAGGCATGTTTAAAAGCATTATCCTGTAAGAAGTTTATGGTTAATTAGGAAAAGAGTAGGGGATTTGGTGCTTATGTAAAGAATATTATAAAGGAGAGAGTATTATAAGCCTCTTTATTATCTGGTTTTTCTTTTTTATTAGTAGTAAGGAAAGCAGTGTTCTAAGCAGCTTTTTTATGTTTATTCTTACTATTATTATTAGTAGCAGTAAGTTAGGCCATTTTGCCTTTATAGGCCTAAAGGAATGTATGGTATTAGCGTTTAGAGGGTAGTTTTTAGTGTTTTCTGTTATTCTATTAAGTTGCTTTTGCTTTCTTTTGCTTAGAGGCAGGATGGTTAGTTAACCAGCATCCTTCTTTATAGTAAATAAAGCATTTCTTTAAGCTCGCTCTGGCTTAAGGTTTTTCATAATATATAGCTTATAAATAGCGTTAGTCTGTAAACATTACTATATTAGTATTTTAGTCTGTAGACCGGGCGATAAGGGCATTCGGATTATTATTAGTAGTTGTTAGTAACTGACTTATAGAGGTTAGTAGTATATTTATTGCTAAGAGATAATTTTAAAGATTACTAACAAATCCTTTAAAGGTTAGCATATTTCTAAATTTAGCATTATAGAAATTGTTATTGTTTTTTATTACTTGCCATACTTAATAAAGAAGAATCATATCTTGCTTAAGAGGGTTATAAAGGCCATTAAATATCTTTATAAGTTAGTTAAGAAGGATTTCTAAGTATTCTAACTTATTTTTTATTGGATGTTCTATAATAATATAGCGAAGGTATAGATTAGTAAATTGTGTTTTATAGAAGCTCTTATTCTTAGGTGTTTTAAAGTGATTTCTAATGTTTTGAGTTATCTCCTTAAATAGAATTATCTTTGCTCTAAAGTATTTAAGGAAGTATATATAGGCTTTACCTTAAAGCATAATAGGAGAGGCTTTTAGGTAAAGTAAGGGGGAAACTCCTACTTAAGAACATTTCTCTTTAAAATATAGTAACTTTTTATTAATAAAGTTGTATACTTCTCTAGAATATTATTCTTCTTTCTAGTAAAGTCTCTTAAGAGTATTAAGAGCTTTTCAATTACTATTAGAAAGTATTCTAGTTAGGGTTTGTAGTTCTAGGGGAGGGTCTTTAGTTAAATGAAAATCTTTATTATTAGAGTCCTTATTATTAGAAAGTTTAAGTTGTTAAATCTCTTTTCCTTTCCTAGTTGCTTTTTCTAACAAAGGTTTGTATTCTGTATTAGGGTTAATGTTTAAGATATTAACAAGATCTTTAGAGATATTTAATCTTAATCCTCTGGCTGTTTTAACACTATTATTATTAAGGTAATTACAAAGGGTATATTTAAGATTGTTATTAATTTTATTAAAAGTATCCTTTATTTAATTTTTATAGTCCTGCTGGAAGTTAATAAGGAGATTGCGCCCTTTTCCTTCGTTAAGAATGTAGTAGTTAATTGTATATATAATATAGTTATTAATCTGTTGTTTAGTAGCTATATTAATATTAATATTATTAACTAACTTGGTTTAATTCTAGGATAGAATTAGATAGTGCTTATAAAGTTTTTAGGGTAGGGTGCTCTTTAGAAGTTCTTTTTTATAAATATCTTTTTAAAGTTGTTTATTAAAATTATTTATTTTTCCTTAGCTTAAAGATATTTTAGTGTTTTAGGCTTTGTGTTTAGTACTAATTAAAGCGGTTAGTATTGGTTGATTCTCCGTAAATAACGGTAAAGATCTGGTTTTAATTATAGATGAGTAATAGTTAATAATAAGGGAGAAAATCCACAAGAGTTAAGTCTTCTTATAATTATAAATAAGTAGTAAAAGTTAACAATTAAAGAAATAATCCTTTAGTTAGTATAACATCGGAATTTCTTATAGTTATGTAAGTAAAAGCATTTAGACAAGTCTCTTCTATATATAACCTAACAAATCTGTAGTTATTAGTAACTACTAATTAGTGTTAGTAACGCTTAGGTTACAAGTATACTATAGTACAAATGTAGGGGGGGGGGGTTTAATATTTAATTCATTTATATATATAAGAGGGGAAGAAGCAGGCTATAATACAGAGGTATAGTGTTGTAGCTATGTTACAGCCCTTAGGTTACATAACCTGTAATCCAGCTAATTAGAGTGCGTGCATTCTGCATGCAACCTATATTTCCTAGTCAATGCGGTGTATTCCTTCCATCATCCATACGAGCGATTCCGACAGATCTAATAAAAGCCTATACTTTTATTATTTCTACCTTTAAAATAACTTTTATTATTAATTTCTTTAGTAATTTTATTTTATTCTTTAATTTTTCTTATATTACTATTACTTTAAGATTCTTTCCTTAGTATTATATTTTTTCTTAGGTAGTGCCTTATCTTTTATTAGTTATAAATTTATATAAAAATTTATTAATTATTATACCCTTTATATTACTTACTTTTCTTATATAATATGCTATTACTAGGGGGGGTAATTAATAATAAGGAATCTGATTTTATGCTTTTTTTTCGTTTTAGGCATAATACCGTGTTGTATCCGCAGTGTCGGCTCCTTTTAGGCGTCTCTTAACTAAAGTGTATAAGATCCCTTTATATACAGGTAATAAGAAGCATAATAGCCTATAAAGCTAGGATATACTATACTTATAGCAAGTTAAAAGGAGTAGTATAGGGAGTAGTAAAGGCATTTATAAGGGAATAAAATAAATGCTTAAGGCAGGTTATAAGGGTATATAAGGTAATACTAGTAATACTCTTAAAAATAAAAGCAGTAGTACTACTAGTAAATCTATACCTTAATTATATTAAGTAATAATTTTACTAAAGACTTAAGAATAGTAATATAAGTAAAAAGATATAATAGGTATATAATTTAATAGCTTTATAGCTATAATACTAAGTAAGAGGCTGCTAATATAATTACTATAAGGCGTTTTCTAATGCCCCCCCCCCCCTTCTTAATAGTCTTATAGCTAGGTAGGAATTAGAAAGAAAGTAGGAAAAATAGTAAATATAGTAAAGGTATAAGGCTTAAGTAAAAAGAAAACAGGTAAAAGTAATAGTAGTTGTTGGAATCGCTTGTCTTGAGAATAGAAGGGATACACGATAGTAACCGGGAATTGTAGGTCATATGCACAATGCACGTGCCCTAATTAGCTGGATTACTATGTCATGTAACCTAGGGCAGTACTATAGCCATAATACCACACTTCTGTATCATCCCCCTCTTTTTCCTTTAAATAATTACAACTATATAGAAATCAGACCTTTATTACCCCCCCTATGTTATTACTATAGCAATCACACCCTGTAAAACCAGCACTAATTAGTGGTTATTATAACCACAGATTAGCTAGGAATTAACAGAAGAGACAAACTTCTGATATAATGCACTTATTTACTTAATTGCGTAAAATCCGTTGTTTATGCTACCTAAAAGCAACTTTTTCTATTATTATCAACTTTTGCTACTTATTTATAATTATTAAGAAAGTTTCTTTATAGAATTTACCCCTTATTATTAATTTACTACTAGTTTATAATTAAAGTATCTTCTTTACTGTTTATTACAGAGAAAACACTAAAAATGGCTTTAACTTCTACTACTAGAGCTAACTAACTTATTTAAGACTCCCTTCCTGTAAAACTCTAAAAGTATTTTAACTACTTTATAGAGAAATAGGCTAAAGCTAATAAATAAATTAACCCTAAAAAAGCTATAACTTCTAAACTTTATAATAAATTTGCCTACTATGTTAACTAGTATAAATCTAGTAACTAGTAAGGTACTAGGTTTTTATTCACATACTAAGAAGACTTTAAAGGATAAAATACTAATATTTTTAAGAAGATTACCCCTAAGGTCTAATAAGTACTTTAAGATATTCTTTAAGATTAAGGAATTAACACACAAGAAGGATTACAAAGACTAATTAACTATATACTTACTAATTTAGTTAGTATAGATAATTCTATCTTCTTTCCTAATAAAAAGCTCCTAACAGGAAATAACACTATTAACACGTTAACGTTAATAATAACCTTACCTCCCCCTAACCCTCCTAACCCTTTTACTAAAGAAATAATAATAAAAATAACAATCCCCTCTCTCCTAAAACAATAAACTATATTAAAGAAAATTACTAATATAAACTAAAAAGCCTTAAACTCTCTTGCTAGAGTTTATAATAAGGAAAACAAGTATTCTAAAGCACTTTTTAACTTTATATATCCTAAAGTCCTAATCTTTAAGGATATCTATATAGTATAAGGAATTTTACCTAAGTTATACCCGTTTGCACTATTAATAATGCTTATAGGCAATGCCTATAAGTATTACCTTAAGAAATTTAGCAGAAGACTCATTTCATTTAATATAATAACTAAGTAAATAAAGGAAAACTTTAAGACTAAAGAAAATCAAAAATTCTACTAAATACGATTCTAAGAGATAAAGTTTTATTATATTACAGCTAAAAATCCAATAAAGACTAAACTTAAATGTTTAGAATTAATAATTCAATAGCTCTTAAACCTATTTAATAGTCTTTACCCCCCCTCTAAGAAAGATATAATTCTTAGGCGCTAACTGGAAATATCTATTTAAAATAGCCCTAAATTCAACTAAATAACCTACGTCTAAACCAATACCTATAAAGGCATAGTTAGTAATATTCGCTACTGCCTTATAACGAAAAATATAATAAAACCTGTTTTGAAATCATTTACAAGCCAATGAATTGTAAGAGAAAATAAGTACTAACCTTAAAACACTACTCTAAGCACTAACATAGTCTTATTTACTAACTAATAATATTTATAAGCTTCCTAACCCTAGAATAAAGCTAGATCTAAGAAATGCTTTATTTGTTATAAAGAAGGATATTAGTTAACTAACCATTCTATCTCTAAATAAAAGAAAGTAAAAGAAACTTAGTAGAGCAACTAAAGGCATAAATCCCCTCCTTCTAAATACTAATTTTATATATTCTTATAAGCATTTAAAGGTAAAGATAAAGAGTTATTACCCCTAGACAGCAGGGATAAGGATAAACACAAAAAGGCTGCCTAGAATGCAGCATTTATTACATCTAAAGAAGAAAAGGCATAAAACAATAGAGAAGCATAAGAAACCCTTACATTTATAACTTTCTTTATACAAGCACCTAATCCCCCTCTCTTTTCTACCTTAACTGTGAATTTCCTGCAAGATAACGCCTTTAAATACATATTATTTATTAAAGACCCTTACGACTATAATACCAATAAAACCATATAAAAGCAGGTATTTCTTGTAGATTTATAATATACCGCAAAAACATTTCACGGTATCCTACTAGATACTAAAGCAGCCGGAATTTTAACTGCTAGCTAAGGTTAAGTCAAAGCCTTAATATGCCTTATAACAGACCTTATAATTAAGCCTTCTTTTAATTAGAAAACTATTAACTTTAGTGCCGGAAGTGCAACCTTAAATGGCATTTTAAAGCTTCTTATAATCTTTAGTATAATTTCTTTTTATATTCTTAATAGTGCTATGCCTTTCCTATATTTTATTATAAATATAAATAGAATAGGTATTAAGCTTAATAATCTTAAGAACCTCCTTATTTAAGGAGAAAAGAAAGTACCTATTATTAAAAAATAAGGACATCCTTAGTAGATAATTAATTCCTAAGAACCTGCTATCTTTATGCTCTTAAAAGCAGAAATTTACCAACTTTATTATTAATTTAGCTACCCTTTAATTAACTAACTACATAACCTTCTTGCTAAGGCTGGTGAAGATTTCAACAAAGGTGACATAAGAAGGATTACACATGCCTGCTACTAATATTAGATAAATGCTAAGGCTCCTAGTAGATTTAAGTTTACCCTTAAAGATAATCTTAAATTTAATTATAAGGTCCTTATTAACATTATATAAATTAATAAAAAGCCTGTCCTTTATGTTATTAACTTAGCAACTTTATTTTAAGCCGCTTGCTTTCTTAAACCCTAATAATAAAAAGCTTAAGATATCTAGAATGCCCTTAAGGAATGTTAGATTAACACATATCTTAGTCCCCCAGACTAGATAGTCTATAATGCCAGAAGAAACTTTACTTCTAGCGAATTTAGGCATTTAGCTTAACTATTATTAATTAATATTAATAAAGTCCCTGTTAAAGCATATAATAGTATTAGAAAACTTAAGCAATATCACGCCTCTCTTTAAAGAGCATATAATATCATTAAGACTAAAGCTTATAGTCTTCTCTTAAAAAAGCAGATACTTTAAATAGCTATTAAAGCAGTTAATAACTCCGCCGGCCTAAATAGCCTTATCCTAACCCTCTTAGTCTTTAGAATATATCTAAGGATAATAAATAATTCTCTCCTAAGCCTTAAAGTCGCTTAGAGAGCTAAGATGCTTTAAAAAGTAATAAACAAAGCAAGGCATAGTCTTATAAGGCGTTAAGTTAATAATGCCCTTAATACTTAAAATGGCCTAATAACCCTACTAACACATAATCTCCCCTTAAACTCTAATGTATAAGTTTATTATAAGAAAGATAAATAAACTAGCCTATATAAGCTTTTTTTAATAGAAGGAGAGACTTATATTATTAAGATGCCTTACAGCCCTATAAAGTTTTAATCTATAGTTATTAAGCTATATATTACTTTACTAGAAGCAGAGACTTCTTATAAGGATAACTAAGCTTAAAATAAGGAAGCTATAGAAATAGCTTTAACCTCCTAAGAAGGGCAAGGCCTATGCCTAAATAACCCAGACTAGAAAAACGCTAAGATTAACAAAATTATTTACAAGACTCCCCCTAATGAAATTGTTTATAAGACTCCCCCTAATAACCCTATAAATCTAATACAAAGAGGCTGTAAAAGACCTTGGAAATACCCTTAACTAGAAGCTTTCCTTATAGAGAAAGAAAAGGCAGATTTTTAACTTATAATTAACCTCTGTATGTAAGGAAAGATAACCATGCCTGGAGAACTATTTAAACTCTCTAATAAGGCCGAGATTAACGCTTTACTAGTGAGAAATATATTTAAATTTATTTAATTTAACCCTTAGAAGCATAAAAGCAAGAGACTCTTTAGTTTATAAATAGTATATGAGATTAAGAGCAAAGTAATTAATTCCTTATACAAAAAATCATAATATATTATTTAAGGCCATAGTAACTATAGGAAAGAGGTTATCCTTATATAGTCCCTAATAATTTAAAGAGCTAGCTAGAGGCTTATTATCACTCTTGCTTTATTATTAAAAAGAGAAGGCATTATGGCTTAGTTAAGGGATATTACCTAAGCATATGTGCAGTTACAGACAAAGCTTAATCGCATAATCCTTGCAAAGCTTCTAGTATAAATTACACACCTCTACCTACTAGACGTTATTATAGTTATAATTAAGCCGCTATACAGAATAGCAAAAGCAGGCACGTATTAGTGGTTAACGTATTTTAATCATTATCGTTAAAAACTACAGATAATTACCTCTACCTACGACCTATATCTCCTTATTTCTTTAAAGGAAAGCTCTTGTTTTAGACTTATTAGAATACAGACTAATAATATGTTAGGCCTTAGCAATACTAAATTCTTTAATTGTAAAGAAGTTAAGTTAAAAAATGCTAGATTTCTTACAAAGCTAAAGCAATGCCTAGAGAAATTAACACTATTAATGTTTAATGGTTACATTTTAAGCAAAGCTAATAATAATACCTTCTTCCTATAATAAAAGGCATAAGGAAAGAAGCTGTTAAAAGTTAACCAGGATAATTAAGCTTAATATGTTAAGCAAAGGGCTTAAGGTGCATACATTACTCTTATCTGCCAACCTAAAGCCTCTTATAATCTTTCTGTTACTATCTAAAGTTAATAACTAGAACCTAATAATATAATAAAGCTTAATAAGAGGCTTAAGTAGTAAATTAACAATTAAACTTATAGACTTTACTACATGCCTCTCTTACTAAAAAATGCCTTCCTCTATGTTTTTATTAATAGCTCCTTTACTAATAATAAAAACCTTAGCTTATAACTTAGCTACGTGATTATTCTTAAAAATAAGGAAAAGAACATTAATGCCTCTAAATTTACGCTTATAGGCAACATTATAACCTACAGCTCTATAAAATTTAAAAGAATTATAAGAAGCGCCTTAGCATTAAAGCTATATAGAATGGTTTAAGGAGTTAATATTACTTATATAATAAGTATAACTTTAAGGATTATTACTAATTAATTAAATAAGCTAAACATCCTAATCGTAATATATACTAACTTTTTTTTATTATATAAGTATATTATTAAGTTAGGCATTATAAAGGAAAAAAGGCTTATAATTAATATTATAGTGCTATAATAGTTATATAAGTAAAGGGAAATTATAGAAATCCGATAGATAAATGGCTATAATAACCTTGCTAATACAATAATAAAAGCCTCCCTAAATAGAAGTCTTAAGACCTTTGTAACTAAGAATAAGGCTTGGATTTAAGTGGAAGGTTAGGTAAAGAGACCGGTATTAAGCATTAAAGCTAAAGCTGCTTAAGCGCGTAATAAAGAGTTTAAATTTAATAAATACAGATGCAATTAATTAAGGGACTTTAAGGATGCTCTAGACTAGGGAAAAGTTATTTATTTAGGTAATATTTCTTATGTATTACAATGTTGTTAATTTTTGCTTATTTGTTGATTTTTACGGATTTTTTATGTATTTTAGAGCAATTCCTCTTTTTTAACAAAGAGAGAGTTTACGAGTGTTAGAATCGCTTATCTTAAGGATAGAAGGGATATATAATAATAACTAGGAATTATAGGTTATATGCATAATACGCGTGCCCTAATTGGCTGGATTACTATGTTATGTGACCTAGGGCAGTACTGTGGCTATAATATTATACTTCTGCATTATTCCCCTCTTTTCCCTTTAGATAATTACAATTATATAGAAATCAGACCTTTGTTACCCCCCCTACGTTATTGCTGCAGCAATCGCACCCTGTGAAACCAGCAGTAGTAAATAAGGAACCTAACTTTAAAAGTATAAAAAAAATAGCAAGGCTTTATAATAGCTTATTAAAGTATAAATTTATAGCCTTAGTATAGCTTTAAATAGAGAAAATAAGGCTAAATACCTTTCTTTATAATAGATAAGTACTTAAGGTAATATTACTAATATATTAATACTAGGGAGAAGATAAGAATATTTACTACTTTATTTTTTTCTGCTTAAAATATAACTATTTAAGGCTAATCCTAGTAGTGCTTATAATAAGAGATTTATAGGAGCTTAGGGCAGCGCTTAATAATAAAAAGCT
Organism: Aciculosporium take MAFF-241224; assembly: GCA_000222935.2. NCBI lineage: Eukaryota > Fungi > Ascomycota > Sordariomycetes > Hypocreales > Clavicipitaceae > Aciculosporium > Aciculosporium take. The sequence continues at coordinate 15,699 of AFQZ01001034.1, forward strand.
AGCACTAAATATTATAAAGTAAGTGCTCTTAACTAAATAACTTTAGTAGTATAAGTTAGCTAAGAAGCTTTATAAGGTATAGTAAATATATAATATTAAGGTTAAGAAAGGGTTTAAAGGTAATAGAAATAATAAAATAAGGGAGGAAAAGCTAGATTAAGAGAAAAGATACTTATAAAGGGTTTTTACTAATATACTAACCTTTTATATAAAGTATAACTATACTTTTGTTATTATCTGCAGTTCTGGAGGAACTAGTAGATATCTTATACTAATAGTTAAAAATAATAAAGACTTTATATTAAAGGCTTAGCAAGAGCTATATAAAAGAATATAGGTTTTATCCCCTATTTTAGGGTTTTTCTTATATTAAGAAGTTAGTTAATGAACTAGATAGTGGCTCTAGCTACCTAGCGTACATGAATAATAATAATACAGCTATATTACTCCTTATTACAGGGCACCTAATTACAAGACATGTAGATCGGATAAGTATATAATAAGTTTATACTATAGTAACTATAAGAAAGCAGCATAGGCTATAAACCTAAATATAACGCTAGTAACTATAGTATATACTTAGGGATATGTTATTATAATTAAACCCTTAGGCTAAATTAAGAACTCTAAAAATAAAATTAATAACTTTTAAATAAGAATAAGGATAAAACTATAGTAAGAAGGAAGCTAGGTAGTAGTAAATATGCTATTTAACCTAAAAGCAATAAACTTAATAATACACCTAAACTTATTATTTAAAGCTAACTAGAGCAGGGTAAAAGCAGATAAGGTAAAGCTAGAAAGCGCCTTATTAATAGAACTAAAACACTAGGGTATTATTAACAGAGTAGTATAAATAACAGATAGTATAGGTTATAGCAAATTCTGCTAACTCTGCTACTATATAGTAAATACTAAAGAGGGACTAATCCTAGGAATAGACTAGGATATAGACTATAAGCTAAAAGTACTATTATAAGTATTAGGTTATTAAAGATATCTAGTAATAAGAGAACGCCTAAAGCTAGTTACTAGCTTATAATAGATTTACTATGTAAAAAAAACAGCAGATATAATGCTAATCCTTAGCTAATATATAGTATAACTATTTGTTTTCTAAAAAGAGCTAGATAAAAATAAAATAAGCAAAGAGGTTATAATAAAAACACTCCTACTAGAATATAAAGAATTTATAAATATGTTTTTAAAGGAATTAGCTAGTAGGTTACCCTCTTTAAAAGGGAAAACTTATATAATAAAATTAATAAAAGGAGGAATGCTACTATAAGGGCCGATTTATAACCTAGTAAAAAAGGAGCTATAAGTTCTCTACAAATACTTAGTAGATATATAAAAGAAAGGCTAGATAAGAAGATTAATAAGTCTAGTAAAAGCCCTAATATTATTTATACTAAAAAAAGGAGGTTAACTATACCTTTATATAGATTATAAAGGCCTTAATAGGGTTACTAGGAAGGATAAGGCCCCTCTTCCCCTTATATTAGAATTATTAAATAAATTAAGAGAAGTAATAATCTGTATAAAGCTAGACTTAAAAGATGCTTACTACTAGCTATATATTTGTAAGGGCAATAAGTGAAAGATAGCTTTCTAATGCTAATATAGTTACTTTAAATATCTTATTATGCCTTTTAGATTAGTAAATACACCCGCCACCTTTTAAGAATATATTAACGCTATATTAGGAGAGCTAGTGAATATGATATATATTATCTATTTAAATAATATCCTAATCTATAGCAGTAATATAGCCGCATATAAGGGGCATGTTAAACTAGTCCTATAGAGATTACGCATTATAAAGCTATATATAAACCTTAATAAATGTAAATTCTTAATAATAAGGGTTAGCTTCCTTAGATTTATTATTATACTAAAGGGTATTAAAATAAAACCAGAACGTATTCAGGCAGTAGTAAAATAGCTACTACCTAGTAGTGTACTTAATATATAAATCTTTCTTAGGTTTATAGGGTTCTACTAACGGTTTATTAGGGCATATAGTAAAATTACTATCTTATTAATAAATCTTTTAAAAGGAGGGTTTAAAGGGACCTTTAAATTACCTTACAATACATAAGCTGTGTTTAAGATGCTAAAATAAAAGTTTTTAGAAGTACTAGTCCTGGTTTATTTTAATTTAACAGCCCCCCTTTAAGTTAAAATAGACACCTTAGCGTTTACTATTAGTATAGTATTAGTAATATTAGTGCTAGGTAATTAGCACCTAGTTATATATATATTACAAAAGTTGTTAGGTCCTAAACTTTATTATATAACACTTAATACTAAGCTACTAGCTATATAAGAAGCTTTTTATATATAGAGATATTACCTAGCTTACTTATAGTATTTAATAAAAGTAGTTACTGATTATTTAAACTATAAATACCTAGTAATAAAACCAAAGCTTTTTAGTAAACAGGTTATAGTATTAGATAAACTATGTCTGTATGATTTTATAATTAAATATAGGCCAGGGAAGTTAAACCTAGCTAATAAACTATTCTAAAGACCAAACTACTTCTTAAAAGCAGCTATAGTAAAGGCATAGTTATTACACCTACTAATATTCTTAGATAAGTTTATAAAGAAAAAGCAGAGCAATAGTAGTGCTAACAAGGTAGTATATATAATAGTGTTCTAAGGTATAAAGGCCTTACTATAAGAGATATAAAGAGAGAGCAGTATAAAAGCTATATATTTAAGTAGTATATTAATAGTAACCCTATTTAATAATATAGTATTTAAGAGTTTAAAGCAAGCTAGTAGCAAGAAGACCTCCCTAGCTATATATCTAAGCAGTATAAGAGCTATATATTTAAGTAGTATATTAATAGTAACCCTATTTAATAATATAGTATTTAAGAGTTTAAAGCAAGCTAGTAGTAAGAAGACCTCCCTAGCTATATATTTAAGTAATATAAGAGCTACATATTTAAGTAGTATATTAATA
>AFQZ01001033.1:0-18690 GCA_000222935.2 Aciculosporium take MAFF-241224
AAAGCTTAACACCTAAAGTATAAGTAATATAAGGGGACTAGGTTAACTAGTTATAATAGTTTTAAGGTCTAGTAAATCTTTCTTTTATAGAATTTATAACTTTCTAAGCAGAAAAGGTTCTTAACCTTATTATTAATAGTTACTAGTTTTTCTCTTAAACTAAAAGGGTTAGGATTTTACTTAAGGTATTTATAAAGGGTATAAACATAGTAAAGCTCTCCCTTAGTAATAGTTATAGTGTATATTTAGTAGTTATTTAATTTCTAGCGCTAGCTTATTAATTTATATATAAGTTTTATTAAATCCTTCTTACTTCTTAGCTTATAGCCTTACTTATAGGTAGTAAATCTAATGTTTTAGTATACTACCTTGCTTATTAATAATAATAACCCTAACTCTTTAACTAATATAATCTTACTAGTTAGGACCTAGTAATTTAGTAATTTAACTTAGTATATCTTACTAACTAAAAGCAGTAAGTCCTTAATTTTTAGTTAAAACCTTATATAAAGGATGCAAGTAATTACTACTAGTTATTACATAGTGGGATTATTATGTTATTAGTTAGAAGTAACTATAAAGCTATTATTAAACGTTATTATAAAATAGTTATTAAAATGCACTTATATATACTATTATTAAGTCATATAATTAAGTGTATGTTATAAGGTTGTTATTCTTTCTACTAGCTACATGACAAATCCGTCATATATAGGTGGGGATCCGACATCACGGATTATCCCATAACATATACGGTTAGAAGCTCGGATTTATATAGGCAGAAGAACAGTTACCTTATATAAGCTATATATAAGTAATTTAAGTCTTAAGTAAATATAAAGCAAATATAAAATTATATATATAAGGTTATAAAAATTAAATAAACCTTTTTTTTTTCTTTTCTTATATGTTAGTAATGCACAGATTATAAGTATGCTGCAGAATAAGTGTAAAGGGGGGGGGGGGGTAACAAAGTCTAATAATCTATTTATTTATTCTGAGGGGAAAGAAGCAGGCTATAATATAAAGGTATAATGTTATAGCTATAGTATAGCCCTAGGTTATATAACCTATAATTTAGCTAATTAGGGTGTATGCATTCTGTATACAACTTATAATTTCTAGTTAATACAGCATATCCCTTCCATCCTCCATACAAGCAATTCTAACATTAGTAACGCCCAGGTTACAAGTATGCTATAGCACAAGTGTAAAGGGGGGGGGTAACAAAGTCTAATAATTTATTTATGTATTTTAAGGGGAAAGAAGCAGGCTATAATACAGGGGTGTAGTGTTATAGCTATAATATAGCCCTAGGTTATATAACTTATAATCTAGCTAATTAGAGTATATGTATTTTATATATAACCTATAATTCCTAGTTAATATAGTGTATTCCTTCTATTCTCCATATAAGCAATTCTAACACTTACAGATTCTCTCTTTATTAAAGAAGAGAAATCGCTCTAAAAAAAAATACATAAAACGCCCTAATAATCAGATATTAATAAACCAGTAATAAAGCAAAAAAAAAACCATCCTCTAAATGAATGACTTTTATTGGTCCAGGTCGAATGGTTGTGGGGCTAAAGAGTGTTGTGGGGTTTTTCATTAGTATCGTGGTCATAGGGGTCCTTAAGAAATAAGGTATGTTTAAAAGCATTATCCTATAAGAAGTTTACAGTTAATACTAAAGAGAGCGGGGAATTTAGTGCTTATATAAAGAATACTATAAATAAAAGAGTATTATAAGCCTCTTTATTATCTGGTTTCTATTTTTTATTAATAGTAAGAAAAGCAGTGTTTTAAGCGGCTTTTTTATGCTTATTCTTACTACTATTATTAGTAATAGTAAGTTAGGCTAATTTACTTTTATAGGCCTATAGGAATGCATAGTATTAGCATTTAAAAGGTGGTTTTTAGTGTTTTCTATTATTTTACTAAGTTACTTTTATTTTCTTCTACTTAAAAATAGAATAATTAATTAACTAGCATCCTTTTTTATAATATATAAAGCATTTCTTTAAGCTTGTTCTAGCTAAAGGTTTTTTATAATATATAGCTTATAAATAGCATTAGTCTATAAACATTACTATATTAGTATTTTAGTTTATAAACTATATAATAAAAGTTGTTAAATTATTATTAGTAATTGTTAATAACTAACTTATAAAGGTTAGTAGTATATCTATTACTAAGAGGTAATTTTAAAAATTACTAATAAATCCTTTAAAGGTTAGCACATTTTTGAATTTAGCATTATAAAAATCATTTTCATTTTCTATTACTTATTATACTTAATAAAGGAGAATTATATTTTGCTTAAGAGGGTTATAAAGGCTATTAAATATTTTTATAAATTAGTTAAAAAGGATTTCTAAGCATTCTAACTTATTCTTTATTAGGTATTTTATATTAATATAGCAAAGGTATAAATTAGTAAATTATGTTTTATAAAAGCTCTTATTTTTAGGTGTTTTAAAGTAATTTTTAATATTTTAAGGCATTTCCTTAAATAGAATTATCTTTACTTTAAAGTATTTAAAAAAGTATATATAGGCTTTACCTTAAAGTATAATAAGAAAGGTTTTTAAGTAAAGTAAGGGGAAAACTTCTACTTAAGAATATTTCTCTTTAAAATATAGTAATTTCTTATTAATAAAGTTATATACTTCTTTAAAATATTATTCTTTCTTTTAATAAAGTCTCTTAAGAGTATTAAGGGCTTTTTAATTATTATTAAAAATTATTTTAGTTAGGTTTTATAGTTTTAGTTAAGGGTCTTTAGTTAAATAAAAATCTTTATTATTATTAAAATCCTTATTATTAAAAAGTTTAAGTTATTATGTTTTTTTTTCTTTTCTAGTTAATTTCTCTAGTAAAGGTTTATAATTTATATTAGGGTTAATATTTAAGATATTAATAAGATCTTTAGAGATATTTAATCTTAATCCTCTAGCTATCTTAATACTATTATTATTAAGGTAATTATAAAGGGTATACTTAAGGTTAGTATTACTTTTATTAAAAGTATCTTTAGTTTAATTTTTATAATCTTATTAAAAGTTAAGAAGAAGGTTATGCTCTTTTCCTTAATTAAGAATATAGTAGTTAATTATATAAGTAATATAGTTATTAATTTGTTATTTAGTAGCTATATTAATATTAATATTTTCAACTAATTTAATTTAGTTTTAGGTTAAAATTAAGCAGTATTTATAAAGTTTTTAAGGAAGGGTACTTTTTAGAAGTTCTTTTTTATAAATATCTTTTTAAAGCTATTTTTTAAAGTTATTTTTTATTTTTCCTTAGCTTAAAGACATTTTAGTGTTTTAAGCTTTATATTTAGTACTAATTAAAGCAGTTAATATTAGTTAATTCTTTATAAATAATAGTAAAGATCTAGTTTTAATTATAAATAAGTAATAGTTAATAATAAATAAGAAAATCTATAAGAGTTAAGTCTTCTTATTATTATAAATAAGTAGTAAAAGTTAATAATTAAAGAAATAATTCTTTAATTAGCATAATATTAGAATTTCTTATAATTATATAAGTAAAAGCATTTAGACGTATTTTTTCTATATATAACCTAGTAAATCTATAGTTATTAGTAACTACTAATTAGTGTTAGTAATACACAGGTTATAAGTATGCTATAGTATAAGTATAAAGGGAAAGGGGTAATAAAGTTTAATAATTTATTTATATATTTCAAGGGGAAAAAAGCAGGCTATAATACAGGGGTATAGTATTATAGCCATAGTATAGCCCTAGGTTATATAACCTATAATTTAGCTAATTAGGGTATATGCATTTTATATATAACTCATAATTTCTAGTTAATGCAGCATATCCCTTCCATCCTTTATACAAGCGATTCCAACATTATAAATATTATTCTTATTTAAGTTGCTAGTTATGCAGTTGCTTACTAGGCCGGACCTTAACAAATATATATATATTGAGTAAAGTTATAATAAATAATAATATAAAAGTTATATATTTATAAGAAAAAGGGTTTACTAAGTTATAGTAAAAAAGTTATAAAGGAATAGTAATTAAGGCCTAGAACTACTTATAGTAATTAAGAGTAATTATAAATAAGAAAAAGTACTTTATTAAAAAAGTTATAAAATAAAAGTATAAGGATATAAAAACCTACTAAGGTAAGCTATACTCTAGCTATATATATATATATAAGGGGATAGGCCTTATAAAGAAATAAAAAGGCTAGTAAATATAATATTTATATTACTAACCCTACCTATAGCTATTTAGCTGCAAGTATGCTTAACTATAGCCTTTACTTCACTAGTAGACCTTTAACTGTGACAGCTATACTCTAGCTATATATATATATATATATAGTAAAATAAGCTTTATAAAAAAATAATAAGACTAGTAAATATAATCTTTATATTATAAACCCTACCTGCGGCTATTTAGCCGTAAGTACGCTTATTATAGCCTTTACTCTACTAGTAAACCAATAACTATAACATTATAGATAAGGTATTTCTAGCTTTTATTTCTTTTAATTTTTTTTTATTACTAAAATACTTTCTTTTAAAATAGAATTTTCTTTATTACTATAATACTTTTAATAATAAGGGCATTATTTTTTTACAAGGGCAAACTATTATAATCACGTGACATCCACTATATAGCTCTATAGTCATAGCATAGCATTAGAGGACGAACTTACTCCTCTACACTCTACAGACAGGAGCTGCTTGCTCACGTGGCAGAGCATGTGATGCGCCTAACCATTTCCCAAGACTGAGCTTCGTGAATTGTGGACTAGGACCTCATTGCGTCGCCGCCAAAGGATGCTACAACCACCAACCCTCGAGCGAAGGCATTGCGACGATGTATACTTCTCTCAGCTCTGTACGGTCGGCACGTAAAGTGGTGCATAATGCCATTGACCGAAGATGGCTTTCTGATATTTCCATCACCAGGACTGGCAAGCCCATTCTTCGAGTCGAAGGTGGACGGTGAGTCAAGGCGTCTTCAGGCAACCAGAAATCACAGTTACTGAATAGACCTATCAGCTCATCACTTGGAGGTACATGATGTCTCGAACTCTCGCCGATGCTGGATATTCCTATCCCAATGCTCACAAACACATCAGGCCATACGGCGACAGTTTTTGGCGCGACTGGGCAGCTGGGTCGGTACATTGTCAACCGACTAGGTACGCGCAATACTCTTTTCATACTCAGAAAGAGACTTGCTTAAATTGGAATAGCTCGTCAAGGATGTACAGTGGTGGTTCCATTTCGTGAAGAAATGACCAAGCGACATTTGAAAGTAACAGGTGACCTCGGCCGCATCGTGTTTGTCGTACGTTATGAACCTGTATTCCCGCTCAACTACATTCCTCTTCGTACTTAACTCAACCAGGAATTCGATCTTCGTAACACTCCCTCAATCGAAGCCAGTGTCAGGCACTCCGATGTCGTCTATAACTTGATTGGTCGCGATTACCCAACAAAGTTTGTTTTGTGGTTTTCTTAACAAATTCTCATGGGCTAATCATGCCCAGGAATTTTTCACTCGAAGACGTTCATGTGGAAGGCACTGAGCGAATAACCGAAGCGGTTGCGAAATATGACGTAGACCGATACATACACGTCTCCTCTCATAGTGCAAACCCGCATTCTGCATCCGAATTCTACGCTACCAAGGTTTGTCCTTCAACTGCGTTTCGAACTGTGAATATTCTGACATTAGGAAGGGGCGTGGAGAGTGTATTGCGAGGTCCATATTCCCTGAAACCACTCTTGTCAGGCCGGCGCCAATGTTCGGCTTCGAGGATAATCTTCTGCTCAAGCTAGCCTCTGTTCTTAATCTTTTCACAGCGAACAACATGCAGCAAAAATTTTGGCCTGTCCATGTAAGCGAGGACTTCATCCTCCCGACTTATCAAGTAAAAATGCTAAGAAGGTTTTCAGTCGGTCGATGTTGGTACTGCTCTGGAGAAAATGCTATATGATGAATCAACCGCTGGCGAAACGTTTGAGCTGTACGGCCCCCGAGAGTACAGGCTGCGTCAGATTGCCACTATGGTTGATAAAGAAATCTTCAAAAAGAGGCGCCATATTAATCTACCCAAGGCCATCCTGAAACCTCTTGCTCATGTTCTGAACAAGGTTCTTTGGTGGCCTACATTATCAGCTGACGAAATTGAGCGGGAGTTCTTAGACCAGGTCATTGACCCGACTGCCAAGACATTCAAAGATCTCGGCATGGAGCCGGGCGACATTGCGAACTTCACATATCACTACTTGGTAATCAATTCCCTAACTGATGTCGCACGATCTGGTCTAACCTTTTCTTCTAGCAAGGATTCAGGAGCCAGAATTACTACGACTTGCCTCCGGCGACAGAGAAGGAGAAGCGCGAAGATAAGAAGTACATCCATGTTCTGGATGAACTATGAGCAAAGGCACAGTGGTCTACCAACCGGAAGGACTGACTTAGTTAGAGACAGCAGGATATTTGTTATATTACTAGCCTTTAATAAAAGTTAGTGACGTGTTCGGGTATTGGCGGTTACTTTTTTAGCAACGATTATTTAGAAAATTTAGTTTGTTATTTGATATATAATATATTACTTATTATATAAGAGAATTTATTTCCTTACTAATCAAAAAAATAAAAAATAAAAAAGTCTAACTTGAAACTTTTATATATTAAACTAGTTACTTATTACGGTTAATGGTTTACTAATAGAGTAAAAGCTATAGTAATATATACAGAGCTTTGCATATAGTGTAGTATTTGTAGTTTTTAGACTCTTAGGTGTAGTGTAGTATAGTTTTTTACACTATACTTATAGTTATTATTAGAATCGCTCGTATGGAGGATGGAAGGGATACGCTGCATTAACTAGGAATTATAGGTTGTACATAGAATGCACACACCCTAATTAGCTAAATTATAGGTTATATAACCTAGGGCTGTACCATAGCTATAACATTACATTTCTGTATTATAGCTTGCTTCTCTTCCTTTTAGAATATATAATAAATTAAATTAGATTACCCCCCCCCCTTATTACTTCATTATAGCTATATTAGATAGTAACCTATGCGTTACTAATAGTAATTAGTAGTTGCTAATAACCACAGATTTACTAGGTTATATATAAAAGAGACTTATCTAAATGCTTTTACTTATATAACTATAAGAAATTCTGATGTTATGCTAACCAAAGGATTATTTCTTTAAATTATTAACTATTAAATTATTTATAATTATAAGAAGACTTAACTCTTATAAATCTTCTTACTTATTATTAACTTTTGATACTTATTTATAATTAAAATCAGATCTTTACTATTATTTATAGAGAACTAATACTAACTGCTTTAATTAGTACTAAATATAAAGCTTAACTTAAAAACACTAAAATATTATTAAGCTAAGGAAAAACAAATGATTTTAATAAATAAATCTAAAAAGATATCTATAAAAGAAAACTTTTAAAGAGCACTTTTCTCTAAAAACTCTATAAGCACTACCTAATTTTATCCTAAAATTAGACTAAGTTAGTTAAGAATATTAATATTAATATAGCTACTAAACAACAGATTAATAACTGTATTATATATATAATTTACTACTATATTCTTAATAAAGGAAAAGATTATAACCTGCTTATTAACTTTTAATAGGATTATAAAGATTAAACTAAGGATACTTTTAATAAAAGCAATACTAGCCTTAAGTATACCCTTTATAACTACCTTAATAATAATAGTATTAAAACAGCCAGAGGATTAAGATTAAATGTCTCTAAAGATCTTATTAATATTTTAAATATTAACCCTAATATGGTTTATAGACCTTTACTAGAAAAAGCAACTAGGAAAGGAAAAGAGATTTAATAACTTAAACTTTCTAATAATAAGGACTCTAATAATAAAGATTTTCATTTAACTAAAGACCCTCTACCAGAACCAGAAAACCTAACTAGAATACTTTCTAATAGTAATTAAAAAGCCTTTAATACTCTTAAAAAACTTTACTAGAAAAAAGAGTAATATTCTAGAGAAGTATATAACTTTATTAATAAGAAGTTATTATATTTTAAAGAGAAATATTCTTAAGTAGGAGTTTTCCCCTTACTTTACTTAAAAGCCTTCCTTATTATGCTTTAAGGTAAAGCCTATATATACTTCCTTAAATACTTTAGAATAAAGATAATCCTATTTAAGGAAATAACTTAAAATATTAGGAATCACTTTAAAACACCTAAGAATAAGAGCTTCTATAAAACATAATTTACTAATTTATACCTTTGCTATATTATTATAAAATACCTAATAAAGAATAAGTTAGAATACCTAGAAATCCTTCTTAACTAACTTATAAAGATATTTAATAGTCTTTATAACCCTCTTAAGCAAGATATAATTCTTTTTTATTAAGTATAACAAGTAATAGAAAATAATAACGATTTCTATAATGCTAAATTCAGGAATATGCCAACCTTTAAAGGATTTATTAATAATCTTTAAAATTACCTCTTAGTAATAAATATACTACTAACCTCTATAAGTTAGTTACTAATAAATACTAATAATAATGCCCTTATTGCCTGGTCTATGGACTAGAACACTAATATAGCAATGTTTATAGACTAATAATATTTATAAGCTACTTATTATAAAAAACCTTAAGCTAGAGTAAGCTTAAAGAAATGCTTTATATACTATAAAGAAGGATACTAGTTAACTAATTATCTTGCCTTTAAGCAGAAGAAAGTAAGAATAACTTAGTAGAATAATAGAAAATACTAAAAACCACCTTTTAAACGCTAATACTATACATTTCTATAGGCTTATAAAGGCGAAATAGCCTAACTTACTACTACTAATAATAGTAGTAAGAATAAGCATAAAAAAGCCACTTAGAATGCTACTTTTCTTACTACTAATAAAAAAGAGAAACCAGATAATAGAAAGGCTTATAATACTCTTTCTTTTATAGTATTCTTTATATAAGCACTAAATCCCCTACTCTTTTCCTAATTAACTATAAACTTCTAATAGGATAATGCTTTTAAATATGCCTTATTTTTTAAAAACCCTTATAACTATAATACTAATAAACAACCTTAATAACACGTATATCTTATGGATATAAGATATATAGTGGATATATTTTATAATATACTCCTAGATATAGGATCATTAGGAATATTAACTACTAGCTAAGGCTAAGTTAATGCTCTAATAAAAATCATAAAGAACCTTACAATTAAGCATTTTTCTAACTAAAGAACTATTACCTTTAGAGCTAGTACTATGACTTTAACAGGTATTTTAAAGCTTCTAATAATTTTTAGTATAATACCTTTTTATATGCTTAATAGTGCTATACTGTTTTTATATTTTATTATAAATATAAATAGAATAGGTGTTAAGCTTAATAATCTTAAGAATCTTTTAATTTAAGGAGATAAGAAGGTACCTATTATTAGAAAATAAGAATATTCTTAATAGACAGCTAGTTCTTAAGAACCTGCTATCTTTATGCTTTTTAAAACTAAAATTTGCTAACTTTATTGCTAATTTAGTTATCTATTAATTAACTAATTAAATAACCTTCTTACTAGGACTGGTGAAGAATTTAATAAGGCTAACATAGGAAAAATTACGTATGCTTGCTATTAATGCTAAATAAATACAAAAGCTCTAAGCAGATTTAAATTCACTCTTAAAGATAATCTTAAATTTAACTATAAGGTCCTTGTTAATATTATGCAAATTAATAAGAAGCCGGTCCTATACGTTATAGATTTAGTAATATCATTTTAAGCTACCTGCTTTCTTAAACCCTAATAATAGAAAGCTTAAGATATCTAAAATACCCTTAAAGAGTGCTAAATTAATACATATCTTAGACCCCTAGACTAAATAGTTTATAATGCTAAAAGGAATTTTTCTTCTAGTAAATTTAGGCATTTAGCTTAACTATTGTTAATTAATATTAATAAAGTTCCTGTTAAGGCTTATAATAGTATTAGAAAACTTAAGCAATATTATACCCCTCTTTATAAAGCATATAATATTATTAAGACTAAAGCTAACAGTTTTCTCCTAAAAGAGCAGATGCTTTAAATAGCTATTAAAGCAGTTAATAACTCTGCTAGTCTAAATAGCCTTATCCCTACTCTCTTAGTCTTTAGAACCTATCTAAGGATAATAAATAATTCCCCTTTAAGCTTTATAGTTGCTTAAAGAGCTAAGGCACTTTAAAAAGCAATGGATAAAGTAAGGCATAGTCTTATAAGGCACTAAGTCTATAATGCTCTTAATACCTATAATAGTCTAATAACCCTACCTATATATACTCTTCCTTTAAATTCTAATATATAAGTTTATTATAAAAAAGGCAGATAAACTAGCTCTTATAAGCTTTTCTTAATAAAAAAAGAGACTTATATTATTAAGATACCTTATAGCCCTATAAAGTTTTGGTCTATAGTTATTAAACCATATATAACCTCACTAGAGGTAGAATCTTCTTACAAAAAAGATCTAGTTTACAAGGAAGACCTGGTTTAAAGTAATAAAAATTATAAGAACCCCCCTAATAACCTAACAACTCTACTATAAAGAGAACGTGAAAGACCCCGGAAACACCCTTAACTAGAGGCTTTTCTTACTAAGAAAGAAAAGGCTAATTTTTAACTTATAATTAACCTCTGTGCATAAGGAAAAATTAATATACTTAGAGAACCTTTTAAACTCTCTAATAAAGCAAAAATTAATGCTTTACTAGTAAGGAATATATTTAAATTCATGAAATTTAACCTATAAAGGCATAGAGGCAAAAAACTCTTTAGCTTATAAATAGTAAGAGAAGTTAAAGGCAAGGCAACTAACTCCTTATATAAAAAGTTATAATATATTATCTAAGGCTATAGCAACCGTAGGAAAGAGGTTATTCTTATGCAGTCCCTAATAATTTAAAGAGCTAGTTAAAAGCTTATTATTACCCTTGCTCTCTTATTAAAAAAGGAAGGTATTATGGTTTAGCTAAGAGATATTACCTAAGCATATATACAGTTATAAATGAAGCTTAATCGCATAATTCTTATAAAGCTTCCCGTGCAAATTGCACACCTCTACCCGCTAGACGTTATTATAGTTATAATAAAGCTACTTTACAGAATTACAAAAGCAGGCATACATTAGTGGTCGACGTATTTTAATTATTATTATTAGAGACTACAGATAATAACCTCTATATATGACCCTTATCTTCTTATTTCTTCTAGTAAAAGCTTGTGTTTTAGGATTATTAGAATGCAAACTAATAATACCTTAGGACTTAGTAATGCTAAATTTTTTAATTACAAAGAGGTTAAGTTAAAGAATGCCAAATTCCTTATAAAGCTAAAAGAGAGATTAATAATTTTAATACTATTAATATTTAATGGTTGTATTTTAAGCAAAGTCGATGATAATACCTTCTTTTATTTCTTAATATAAATTTTAGTGTTTTCTATCTACTATATTAAGGTATTTATTATGCTTTATGCCCTTAGTTAGATTTAGGTATAGCTTTTTTAGCTTAAAATATAATTTTATCTTAAAGTATACTAAAAGCTGTAGATTTATTATTTTTTTATTTGCTTTAGTATACTAAAAGATTTAAGTTATAAAGTCCTAAATAGAGATATTATTTATAATATCTTCTTAGGTATACTTAGCTTACTTAAGTTTTATTACTATATTTTCTGTCCTTATATAGAATTTCTCTTATACTACCTTAATAACACTATTAATACTAGTAAAAATCCGTTTCTTTTTGGATTTATTTAAGTGTTATTAGTACTAGGTTATTACTTTTTTATAAAATAGTTACTAAATATTATAAAGTAATACCTTCTTTTAGTTTAATAGTGCTTTAAATAGGTATTTTTTTACTGCTTAAATCTAAAGCTTAAGATTTAAAAAAATAGTAATTTTTTCTTTATAAGAGATGAATTTATTGCCTATGTTTACTATATCTGGTTTTAGGTCTAGAAGTCTAATGTTCTAGATCTTTTAGGTTAAACTTACTAACCCTTTCTCTTTAAGTGCCCTTTTAGGCTTAAAATCTTATTTTAGGTTATATTTTAATTAAAAGGTATTATATTCTTAGTATCCTAGTATTTAGCTTAACTAGTTATTATAAGGCTTTTTAGTATAATAGTAACTATTTCTATAACCACCTGCTCTGTTACTATAACTATTTACTTTATAGCTATATTTACTTTCTTATTATAAGAAAGTTAGGGGTGGATTTATAAATTACCCTATATGACTATTTTTAAAAGGTTTTTTTATAGGTTTATTACTTTATTATATAAGTAAATATAGTAGTATTTAGGAGTATTAGTATTATTAAGTGCTAGTATAGTATATCTCTCTTTGTTTATAACCTTTATACTTATTATAATCTTATTCTTATTATTAGTATTTTATTATTAATAGGGTATAATTTTATATATTCCCTAACAGAAAGCCTTGTTAAGGTGCTAATATTATTACCTAAGGATTTAATAAAGTGCCTCCTTATTTAATATTTAGTAGACTAAAGGTTTATATATCCCTAGGGAGAAAACCTTATTAAGGTACTAATATTATTACCTAAGGATTTAATAAAGCGCCTTCTTATCTAGTAGTTAGTTAATACTATAAAAATCCTGCTTATTATAAAGTCTTATATCTTTTTATAAGGGAAAACCATTAAGTATAGGTTAAAACTATATAAGGTGGGTTAAAAGAGGTCCTAATGTTATTATAATAACTTATATATTTAAACTTTTATTATAATTTTAGTAAATCCTAATTATATAGTAAAAGGTTTATTACTTTTAGTTAGTATAATTTATTAGTACTAGTATATCCTTATGCAAATCCTATTACTTCTCTTAAGTTACTTATTTTAATTAGGTAGTCTTAAGACCTTATTAGCTTAGGTATTATACCTATTATTTTACCCCTTTATTAACTAGAGTTCTAGCTAATTTACTTTAGTAGGGTAGGTCTAGTCTGCTAAGGGTTTAGCTGCTAAGTTATATTATCTTTTATTATTATTAGTTTAAATGAGTCCTATATAATTAGTACTATATTTAATTACTAGTCCTAGCAACCTGCCTATATTTAGTTTATAAAGACTATTAAAATTTTATTTAACTTCTTTATTTATAATATAAGGCTAACTAGTATATTTAAGATATTATCTTAGGTTTTTATTATTTATTATTAGAAGTTAGTTTTTATAGGGTAAGTAAGGTTTTTTTTAATTTATTTTTATAACTTTT
This sequence comes from Aciculosporium take MAFF-241224, assembly GCA_000222935.2. Classification (NCBI taxonomy): domain Eukaryota; kingdom Fungi; phylum Ascomycota; class Sordariomycetes; order Hypocreales; family Clavicipitaceae; genus Aciculosporium; species Aciculosporium take. The sequence continues at coordinate 13,334 of AFQZ01001033.1, forward strand.
ATATTACCTTTATTACTTTATATACTTTCTTTTATATTTTAGCTATCCCCTTAATACTTTATAGGATTTTATAAGCTAAGGTTTTACTAATAGTGTTCTTAGTTTTAGGTTCTAGCTTATGCCTTATTGTAATATTAAATAGTTCCTTAGTATTTATTAATTTTTAAATTACTTATTTTCTCTTATGAGTTTTAAAGGGTTATAGGTTCTTAGGAGATTATAACCTTCTAGCTAATTACTCTTTTTCTTTTTTAGGTATAATAGGATTTTTTATTATTAAAGGACCTTTTACCTCTTATATAGTTTTATTTATTATCTTATTTAAATTAATTAAATCTTTAAATATAGTAAACCCTCTTATATAAATTAATATAGTAAGGTTCTTTATTTTTTTATAGTCTTTTTTATTTTAAAAGTCTAAGTAGGTAAAAGACTTATAGTAAACTAACTTATTACTTTTTAAAAATTTTTTACTTAATACTAAAGTCTGCTTTAGTAGTAATATAAGTTATATAATAATAGCTAGTTATTTTTATTATTTCCTGCTAGATAAAGCTGTTTTTTATGTCTTATTACCTTTTAAGGTTTTCTTAGGGTTATTATCTAGATTAGGACTAAAAACCATAGTTAAAAGGGTGCCCCTAATACTTAATAGCTTTATAAGTTAAAAAGCCTTTAGTTCTTTAATAAGTATAATAATAAGCAAGGTTTCTAGCTCTTTAAGAGGTATTATAATAGTTAAAGTCTTTAGTTTTATAAGAGATATAGTCCTAAGTAGGGTGGTTTTAATCCTTAATAATATTACCTTAGGTTTAGTTATTAATAGTTTAAAAAGCCCTTCTTTCTTAGTCTTTTTTAGTATTTATTATACTAAAATTAGTTCTTTCCTAAAGTATAAGTAATATATAAGGACTAGATTAACTAGTTATAATGGTTTTATAGTTTAGTAAATCTTTCCTTTATAGAATTTATAACTTTTTAAATAAGTAAGATTCTTAACCTTATTATTAGTAGTTACTAGTCTTTCTTTAAAACTAAAAGGGTTAGAATTCTACTTAAGGTATTTATAAAGATTATAAATATAATAAAGCTCTCCCTTAGTAATAATTATAATATGTATTTAGTAGTTATTTAATTCCTAGTACTAGCTTATTAATTTAAATATAAGTTTTATTAAATTCTTCTTACCTCTTAGCTTATAGCCTTACTATAGGTAGTAAATCTAATATTTTAGTATACTACCTTACTTATTAATAATAGCAACCTTAACTCTTTAACTATTATAGCCTTACTAGTTAGGACCTAGTAATCTAGTAATTTAACTTAGTATATCTTACTAACTAAAAGCAGTAAGTCCTTAATTTTTAGTTAAAACCTTATATAAAGGATATAAGCAATTACTACTAGTTATTATATAATAGGATTATTATATAGTTAGTTAGAAGTAACTATAAAGCTGTTATTAATATTATTATAAACTAGTTATTAAATATACCTATATATACTATTATTAAGTTATATAGTTAAGTGCATTCTATAAGGTTATTATTATTCTCTAAGTCTTACTAGCTGCATGACAAATCCGTCCTATATAGGTGGGGATCCGACATCGCGGATTATCCCATAACAGTACGGGTACAAAGACCTACTAAGGCAAGCCACGCCTTAGCTACATATATGTATATAGGGGGACAGGCCTTATAAAGAGATAAAAAGGCTAGTAAATATAATATTTATATTACTAACTCTACCTATAGCTATTTAGCTTTAAGTATACTTAACTATAGCCTTTATTTTACTAATAAACCTTTAACTATAATAAAATATTTGCTTTTTCTTATAAGAATAATAAACTATTAGCTTAATAAAAATATTAACCTAAAGAATAAATGCTGGTTTCACAGGGTGCGATTGCTGCAGCAATAACGTGGGTGGGTAATAAAGGTCTGATTTCTATATGGTTCTAATTATCTAAAGGAAAAAGAGGGGGACAATGCAAAAGTATAGTATTATAGCCACAGTACTACCCTAGGTTACATGACATAGTAATCCAGCCAATTAGGGCATGTGCATTATGCGTATAACCTATAATTCCCGATTATTATTATGTATTCCTTCCATCCTTAAGATAAGCAATTCTAATACTTACAAACTCTCTCTTTATTAAAAAAGAGGAATTACTCCAAAACACGTAAAAAATCCGTAAAAATTAACAAATAAGCAAAAATCAACAACGTCGCTATGGCCTTGAATGATACATCGCGATTTTTCGTACAGGGAATTGGTTGCTTTGCCCTTAATCTCACGCACCATTTATAAACTAAAGAGTCTCTTACTTCTATACTTTTAAGGGTTAAATTAAACAAATTCAAACATATTTCTCGCTAGTAGAGCGTTAATCTCGGCCTTATTAGAGAGTTTAAATAGTTCTCCAGGCATGGTTATCTTTCCTTATATACAGAGGTTAATTATAAGTTAAAAATCTGCCTTTTCTTTCTTTATAAGGAAAGCTTTTATTTAAGGGTATTTCTAAGGTCTTCCACAGCCTCTTTATAGTAGATTTATAGGGTTATTAGGGGGAGTCTCATAAATAATTTTATTAGTCTTAGCGTTTTCCTAGTCTAGGTTGTTTAGGCATAGGCCTTGCCCTTCTTAGGAAGTTAAAGCTATTCCTATAGCTTCCTTATTTTAAGCTTAGTTATTCTTATAAGAAGGCTCTGCTTCTAGTAAAGTAATGTATAGCTTAATAACTATAGATTAAAACTTTATAGGGCCGTAAGGTATCTTAATAATATAAGTCTCTTTTTCTATTAAAAGAAGCTTATATAGGCTAGTCTATTTACCTTTCTTATAATAAACTTATATATTAGAGTTTAAGGGGAGATTATATATTAGTAGGGTTATTAGGCTATTTTAAGTGTTAAGAGCATTATTAACTTAGCACCTTATAAGACTATGTCTTGCTTTTTATTGCTTTCTAAAGTATTTTAGCTCTTTAGGCAATTATAAAGCTTAGGGGGGAATTATTTATTATCCTTAGGTAGGTTTTAAAGACTAAGAGGGTAGGGATAAGGCTATTTAGGCCGGCGGAGTCGTTAACTGCTTTAATAGCTATCTAAAGCATTTGCTCTTTTAAGAGAAGACTATAAGCTTTAGTCTTAATAATATTATACACTCTTTAAAGAGGGGCATAATATTGCTTAAGTTTTCCGATACTATTATATGCTTTAACAGGAACTTCGTTAATATTAATTAATAATAATCAAGCCAAATGCCTAAATTCGCTAAAAGCAAAGTTTCTTCTAGCATTATGGACTATCCAGTCTAGGGGACTAAGATATGTGTTAATCTAATATTCCTTAAGGGCATTCCAGATATCTTAAGCTTTTTATTATTAGGGTTTAAGAAAGCAAGCAGCTTAAAATGAAGTTACTAAGTTAATAACATAAAAAACAGGCTTTTTATTAATTTGCATAATATTAACAAGGACCTTATAATTAAATTTAAGATCGTCTTTAAGGGTAAACTTAAATCTACTAAGAGCCTTAGCGTTTATCTGACATTAGTGGCAGGCATACGTAATCCTTCCTATGTAACCTTTATTAAAATCTTTACTAGCCTTAGCAAGAAGGTTATATAGTCAGTTAATTAAAGGGTAGCTAAATCAACAATAAAGTTAGTGAATTTCTACTTTTAAGAGTATAAAGACAGCAGGTTCTTAGGAACTAATTATTTACTAAGGATATCCTTATTTTCTAATAATAAGTACTTTCTTTTCTCCTTAAATAAGGAGGTTCTTAAGATTATTAAGATTAATACCTATTTTATTTATATCTGTAATAAAATATAGGAAAGGCATAGCACGATTAAGAATATAAAAAGAAATTATACTAAAGATTATAAGAAGCTTTAAAATGCTATTTAAGGTCGCACTTCTAGCATTAAAGTTAATAGTTCTCTAGTTAGAAGAAGGCTTAATTATAAGGTCTGTTATAAGGCATATTAAGGCTTTAACTTAACCTTAGCTAGTAGTTAAAATTCTAGCTGCTTTAGTATTTAGTAGGATACTATAAAACGTTTCCGTAGTATATTATAAATCCATAAGGAATACCTACTATTATATGGTTTTATTAGTATTGCGGTCATAAGGGTCTTTAATAAATAACGCGTATTTAAAGGTATTATCTTATAGAAAATTCACAGTTAAGGCAGAAAAGAGAGAGGGATTAGGTGCTTATATAAAGAAAGTTATAAACATAAGGGTTTCTTATACTTCTCTATCGTTTTATGCCTTTTCTTCTTTAGATGTAATAAATACTGCGTTCTAGGCAGCCTTTTTATATTTATCCTTATCCCTGCTGTCCAGGGGTAATAACTCTTTATCTTTACCTCTAAATGCTTATAAGAATACGTGAAATTAGCGTTTAAAAGGAGGGGATTTATGCCTTTAGTTACTCTACTAAGTTTCTTTTGCTTTCTTTTGTTTAGAGATAGAATAATTAGTTAACTAATATTCTTCTTTATAATAAATAAAGCATTTCTTAGATCTAGCTTTATTTTAGGGTTAGGAAGCTTATAAATATTATTAGTTAGTAAACAAGACCATGTTAGTGCTTAGGGTAGTGTTTTAAGGTTAATACTTGCTTTTTCTTATAATCCATTAGCTTGTAAATGATTTTAAAACAGGTTCTATTATATATTTTATTATAAGGCAGCGGTAAATATTACTAACTATGCCTTTATAGGTATTGGTTTAGACTTAGGTTATTTAGTTAAATTTAGGGCTATCTTAAACAGATATTTCTAGTTAGCGCCTAAGAATTATATCTTTCTTAAAAGGGGGGTAAAGACCATTAAATAGGTCTAAGAGCTATTAAATTATTAATTCTAAACATTTAAGTTTAGTCTTTATTAGATTTTCAGCTATAATATAATAAAACTTTATTTCTTAAAATTATATTTAGTAGAATTTTTAATTTTCTTTAGTCTTAAAGTTTTCCTTTATCTGCTTAGTTATTATATTAAATAAAATGAGTCTTCTGCTAAATTTCTTAAGGTAATACTTATAGGCATTACCTATAAGCATTATTAATAGTATAAACAGGTATAACTTAGGCGAAATTTCTTGTACTATGCAGATATCCTTAAAGATTAGGACTTTAGAATATATAAAGTTAAAAAGTACTCTAGAATACTTATTTTCCTTATTATAAACTCTAGTAAGGGAGTTTAAGGCTTTTTGGTCTATATTAGTAATTTCCTTTAATATAGTTTGTTATTTTAAGGGAGAGGGAATTATTATTTCTATTATTATTTTTTTAGTAAGAGGGTTAGAAGGGTTAGGGGGAGGTGAGGTT
>AFQZ01001032.1:0-18727 GCA_000222935.2 Aciculosporium take MAFF-241224
TCTCTCTCTTCTCTCTCTCTCTCTCTCTCTTCTCTCTTCTCTCTCTCCTTCTCTCTCTCTCTGTCTCTCTCTTTCTCTCTCTCCCTTTCTCTCTCTCCCTTTCTCTCTCTCTCTTTTTATTTTATTTTTATTTTATTTTTTTAACGGGGTCTTGTTCACTCTTTGCGAGAACAAAACTGAGAAAGATACCATCATTGCTTCCTGGGCGAATGGTTCGGAATCGGCAAGATGCAGCCTACTTGTCACGATGGATGACGCTGAACACATGTGTTTCTCATTACCTTGATGAATTCCTAGTAAAATGCCGCACTTTCGGAGCTCCCAAGATGTAACCGGGAAGTGACTGCAGCCACGGGCATATGCGCTCTAGCTACTATCTGGGCACTTCCTCGGGCAGCTTGTCTCAAAGGCGTCTGCGTCTGTCTACATCGCAACGGCCTGACCTCATACGGACAATAAACCAGGACGGTTGTGAATTACTGTACGACACCACCTGATATTACTTGGCTTAATACACGTCACAAGCGGCCAATCGCAAAACTATCCCGACTGTCAAGTCTCATGGCAACGCAAAGAGGAGCGGAAATACATATTTTGGTCGCTAAAAACAAACTTCATTCCTACTTCATGTCCTGAAACCTGTAACACCTGTTTATGAAATCCCCAAGCCCTCAATGCATTACTATTTTGTGTGGTATCAGACAGCTTTTTGCTTGTTTAAATCTTGGTGGCGGCCTCCAGAGCCTTCTGCTTCTTGATGATGCGCATCTGGGCCTTGGGGCCCATGATGCCACCGCCCCACTGTCTTCGGCTCTGGTCGTGCTTCTCCATGAAGCCTTCCTTGATGGCAGAGACGAGCTTGCCGTGCTCGTTCTTGTCCTCGGCTCGGACCTCGGTCAGGGCCAGAACGGCGGCGGTCTGATGCAATGTTAGTATAGAAAAGCGCAAAATTCATGTCATCTTGCCGTTTAGGGGACTCCATCACGGAAACAACGAACCTTCTTGTGAACGACGGTGCCGAGACGGGCCTTGCCCTTGACAATGGCATAGGGGACGCCCATCTTCTTGCAGAGAGAGGGCAGGAAGACGACCAGCTCGATGGGGTCGACATCGTTGGGGATGAGGACCAGAGAAGCCTTCTTGTTCTCGATGAGTCCGACGACGTGGTTCAGACCATACTTGACGGTATAAGGCTTCTTGCTGACGTCCTCCTTCTTCTTGCCCTCCTTGATGGCGGTGGCCTCCTTGAGCAGACGCTCCTTCTTCTCGGCCTTGGTCTCGGGGCGGTACTTGTTGAGGAGCTTGAAAGCCTGGGCGGCAGTGTTGCGGTCCAGCACGTGCTGGAACTGGGCCAGCGAGGGGGGAACCTTGAGACGCATCTGAAGGATCTTCTTCTGGCGCTGGAGCCGGACATACTCGGGCCACTTGACCATGCGGCTGAGGTTTCGCTTAGGCTGGATGTCCTGGCCAATGCCATAGTTGCGAGGGCGCTTCTCGATGAGAGGGTTCTGCAAAGCCGAGTGTTAAAAGACTCTTGACGATTGATTCAAGGGCTGTCAAGGCATCATCATATTGGGCTTCATTCAGATTGTATGACTGGGCAACACATACCTTGGGAGCCTTCTTTGCGCCAGCCTTTCCCTGAGGGAAAGGGGCCGCAGCCACCTTCTTTCCAGTCTTGGGGGGCTGTCATTGAGAAAAAGAAGAAATTAGCGAGTCTGCTCGAGCTAAACAATCTTCTTTGAACTCTAGTGAGATTTTGTCCACGGGGAACAGAATTACATGGCATATTTCAGCACATGACCCGGGAAAATCTCCAGCCAAATCTTCACCAGCCAACGTCTTGCAAGATCAATACACGTCATGTGCAATCAATCAAGACTGCAGTATTTTGTGTTTTGTGTCTCGTTCGACAGAGGGCGGCGGAATTCCCAACAGATTGGTTCGTCTTTATTTTTCGCATCGTCCATTGCGGCATGAAAAATGCGAGAAATCGCCGAGAAACAGACGGCCCTTTCTGGCGCATCTGTTTCACAGACGTTTGGCCATTGGAAGACCTGCTGTCGTGATGGTCAAAAACTCACCATTTTGTTCCTTGTGCTGCGTTGCTCAGTCGTAAAGAGCAGAGGATGCTTACTGCCGAAGTGGTGGGTTGCAAAGGATAGGTGAAGGAAAAAAAATTTGACACGAGTTGGTGGTGGCAGAAAATTAGGGCTTCGAAGCGCCACATGCAAGGCTCGCAAAGTGTCCCCACAACAAAATTATCATTGGCTTCGCTCAAGGAGTGCTGTGGCTGATGCAGACTCGAGTCGAAAATCCTGGCTGATCACGTGCATGACACTTGAAGCTTGGCCGAAGTCGTGGTTGAGGTTGACAGCCTGATTGATTGGCTGGAGGCATATAAGATGATTGAATGAGGAGGAAGACTTTTTGCGTCGGATATAATTCACGATCCAAACAAAGACTTAAGCACAGGTAAATACTGTGCGCAGGAGAAGCGACCGCGGAGTTATCCTGTTTAAAAATACGAATCAAAGAGAAAACATCCAAGTTCAACCACAGATTTCCGAGGGACGACTCACCTTTCTGCCCAGTTTCATCTCATCACCTTTTTTTTTTTTTTTTTTTTCAGTCCTGCAAACTATGCCTCCGGCGACTTGCGCACGATGCGGCAACCGTGCCGTCGTTAAAAGACCGAAAAATCACCACAAGCTGTGCAAGGCATGTTTCCTTTCCGTCTTTGAAGATGAAGTTCACCACACAATCACTTCCTCAACGTTGTTTTTCCCCGGCGAAAAGGTGGCCATAGGCGCATCAGGCGGCAAGGATTCCACAGTACTAGCATCTGTGATGAAAACGTTGAACGAGCGGCACAAGTACGGGCTCGAGCTCGTGCTCTTGAGCGTTGACGAGGGCATCAAGGGCTACCGAGACGATTCGCTCGAGACTGTCAAACGAAACGCAGTTCAATACGACATGCCTTTGCAAATCGTGGGGTATGACCAGCTTTACGGATGGACCATGGATCAGGTCGTGGAGACGATAGGAAAGAAAGGGAACTGCACATACTGCGGCGTTTTTCGCCGGCAAGCTCTGGACCGAGGAGCCAAGATGCTGAACATTCGGCATGTCGTTACTGGGCATAACGCGGACGACGTGGCCGAGACGGTCTTGATGAACCTACTCAGAGGGGATTTGCCCCGTCTCTCGCGAAGCACGAGCATAGTGACGGGAAGCGCTTCGAGCGAGGTCAAGAGAAGCAAGCCACTGAAGTATGCCTACGAAAAGGAGATTGTGCTCTATGCTCACCACAAGAAGCTCGACTACTTCAGCACAGAATGCATTTATAGTCCAGAAGCATTTCGAGGAACTGCGCGGACTCTAATCAAGAGTTCGGAAAGAGTACGGCCAAGCGCCATTTTGGATATCGTAAGGAGTGGAGAAGACATGGCACGACTCACACCTGACAAGAACCAAGATGCATGCGCTTGTGATGAAGGTGAGGGCATGGGAGGATGTGGCTCGGCAGACGGCCGGACTTCAGGGAGCGAACTTGCACAGATGGAAGCCAAGCTCAAGGCGAAAGAACAGGCTGCGGGTCTTGAGACTGAAATCACAGACAGCCATGTTTCTGCAGTAGACGGCTCCGTAAAGCTCCCCATCCGTGGAGGCCGATCAAGAGAGCGGTCAGCTGCGCCATTGCAAACGCTGGGACAATGCATCAAGTGCGGATACATGTCCAGCCAAGAAATGTGCCAGGCTTGTACACTGTTGGAGAATCTGAATAAGAACAGACCAGAAGTACTAATATGATGATACATTTGCGACGATCCGATCCTCATGAAGAAATGATTTCCCAAGATAGTCGTAGTTCAGACGTCTTGATAGTTTAAGCGCGAGTTGGGGCACAGAGCTCTGCGTGCCCTTTTGTTGTCACTGAGTTGTAAATTCGGGTTCACCTGCAATCCAGCTTCGCTTGGCCCGCCAGCTTGTTATATGTACATTGTATTTGACCGACGTTGTTTATTCCCAATTAAGCTCGACCGAGGACTTTTAAGTAAATCTCTTTTCCAACTGAGATGAGAAACATGTTAGTGTCGGGTTGTAGACTCTCCTTTTTTCCAGCACTGAATATACGCACCTTCCAACCATTGCTGAATTCGAAGCCCGGAGGTGCTTCTGGCTGTGCTATCTGTCCTCGCAAAGTTCCCGTGAGTCTGCGATCACGTTCCATCACTTCGACAGACCTGGTTAGCGGTTTGTTCGCATATACGCCTGCGCGTTGAATCTCGATCTCTTACTTTGCTGCAGTCGAGTTAGCAAGAATTCCCACCGCGAGTTACTTTAAATCATCCCTAAAATTCACATACCCTGTCCCATTGATCCAGTGAGTAGCGAGGCCGCTTCCCCTCGTTGCGCCACGTCTTGACAACAGCTAGACCCGTTCCTGTAATTCCAAACATCTAAGAGTAAATCGTGAGCAATCAGAGGAGTCGTCTTGTGTCTCTGAGTTCGTGGACGTACACCAATCATGATGGCATAGGGCAATAGAGTCTCGAACGGAACTGGCATGCTGAGTGTCGGGCCGCTGCAGCGGACTTTTGAAATGGGTTTATGTCTGGAATATATTTGCGTAGCCCTGTGCACAAGTCGATAAACTCGACTGTCGCATCAATTGATCGGTTGTGGTTTGGTGTCTTCGCCTGCAGATGGGCAGATGGAAAGATGACGCCTCTAAACTCAGTTGGCCGGCCAGGCATGCCAAGATGAGAGTAAGGGCCTGAGGCATCAGTTTGGAATCCCACACAGCAGAACAGTTGCTCCACTTGTGAAGAAACACTGTATGACCCCACCTGTTCTATGTGAACATGCGCGTACTTGACACAATCGCGCACTGTATGCAGACAAGACCCGCCGCCCGACTGTTCACCACACTACTACGACACGCGCCTGAGCTTCCTACGACAGCTTGCGATCACAGAAACGAATTCTCAATCACTTCTAGCTGATTCTTCTTTCCACGGATATGAGGTATTTCATAATGAAGTTTTTCCCTGATCTGCAGCCTTAGCTGACATTGGCGACAGTCCGTGGACTTAGCTCGCGCTTGATCATTCCTGGTCATCCAGTTGTGATTGTTTACCCCAACACTCGACCGATATCAATCGCAAAGACCTTTCCAGATCGAAATGCTCACAGCTGAGGAGAAAGCATACGGTATTTTCTCAGGAGAGCTGGGAACATAATGGCAAGTGCGCAGGCCATGGAAGAAGAGCTCCAGCAGAGCGTACTACTCTCCGAAGATGATGAGTATGACAGCGGGGGGACTGGCAACCAGACGCCATTCACTCATTCACGATCAAAATTACATAAGACTAGTCCCGAGGGCTCTGCGAGTGACGATGATGAGTTGAGCGATCAAGATGCATCCGGAGAAGACCTGGATCTGGACGCGTCAGGCGAAGAGGATCACGATGTGCCAAGTCAACAACAAATAGTGGTGGGGAGTACCGCGCCTAGAGACTCCGATGACGAAGGGAATGAAGAAGAGGGACAGGGGGAGGGAGAGGGAGGACAAGAAGAAGAGGAAGAAGAAGAAGAAGGCGAAATGGACGAAGAGCAAGATGCTGAAGGCGACGATGACGACGAAGCTGTAGGAGCAGTCAAGATGCGACCCGCCGACTCCGATGAGCACATGTCTAGTGATGCTTCCGATGCTGCCAGTGCAGTGGATGAGGCAGACTCTGATGATGAGGAGGACGAGGACGAGGAGGACGAAGTGGCATGGGAAGAACGCGAAGACGCCGATGCATCGGAAGGAGAAGAGGGGTCAAGTTCTGGCCCACTACATGCCTGCATCTTTTGCAAGCAAGATGAAGAACATGATCCCAGCGAAGATTTCGAATCGTTCCTCGCTTGCACGGGATGTGGTGCGAACGGTATGTTCGCCTGATGGTTGCGAAAACGTGCGAACAGCAGCTTGCTAATCATTCCTCTCTAGCCCATCAACAATGCGCCCGCGATGCTGCCGCAATGACGGAAGAAAACAGTACGTGACGTGCTTGGCATTGAAATATTTCACATGTACTAAATGATTGTAGGTGCCAAAGCATGGAATTGCCCCCAATGCGTTGACGGCGAATCCGAAAGTGAAGAAGCAGATGCAAAGGCAGAGGCAGATGATGCTGAAGTGGAGGAGGCTAGCGCCCAGGACGACCCTGGCTCTCGATTGACGCATCGACCAAAACTAGCTGGTGGACCACTTGCAGCTCAACTCGAGAATGGGGTCAACGACCATTCCGGCATTGATGAACTGGCTCTCGACCATTATGCTCTGGACAACTCTCGTCAGCAACGCAAACGAAAATCCGGGTCGGGAGGACCAGATGATGGCATAGCACCAACCATCAGGAAGCGCCGGAAAGGCCAAGCAAAAGATTCAACAGACGGCGAGAATTCAACGCGGGATAGTCGTTCTGCTGAACCATGGCGAGTGGGAGATTTGGTTTCGAGAAGTTCGCGGCTGAAAGCTGCGCGGCAAGCACCAGTCACAGTTGAAAAGCGGTCTCGAACGTCGCTCCTGGTTCGCATGGAGGTCCGTCCAGGCAATTTAAAGGAAATTCTATCCCGGAAGAAGCGAGATCGACGACGAGGCGATGGCGGCGGAGCCAGCGGTGGCGGTACTCGGACAGGAGTGAGCAATGTTCGACCACAGGCACAACGATCCACTCCAGCACGACCACGACGTCCGCCGGCCGCCGTACAGTCCAAAATATCCACGATGCCGACACCATTCACATCAGAGTCATACTCGCAGCCGTTCTATTCGTTTTTCGACAAGGAGACGGATGAAATGAAGAGTCGACCTTATGGTGGCGTCTTGACAGAAGCCGAAGCTGATACGTCGAGGACTCTTCCGTCGTCTGAAGATCGCAAGAAATTCGAACAGGCGAAGCAGAAAGCAGAAGACGAGTGGAGAGCAAGAGTTTTGGCCATGCAAGCGGAAGCGGATGTGCCGATGCGGAAACCCAAAAAGGCGAGCGACAACGCCAGCCAGATCGAATGCATCGAGTTTGGTGGATGGGAGATTGATACGTGGTACGCGGCTCCGTACCCGGCCGAGTATAGTAGAAACCGCGTTCTCTACATTTGTGAATTCTGCCTCAAGTATATGAATTCGGATTACGTTGCATGGCGGCACAAGTTAAAGTGCGCCACAAAACACCCACCGGGCGACGAGATTTATCGGCATGAATCCATCTCCATCTTCGAGGTGGACGGGCGCAAACATCCTGTCTACTGTCAGAACCTCTGCCTTTTGGCCAAGCTGTTTCTTGGGTCCAAGACACTCTACTACGACGTTGAACCCTTTTTGTTCTATGTCCTTTGCGAATTCGACGACACGGGCTATCATTTTGTGGGTTACTTCTCAAAGGAAAAGCGAGCCAGCAGTCAAAACAACGTGTCATGCATCTTGACACTCCCCATTCATCAGCGCAAGGGGTACGGCAACCTTCTCATCGACTTCTCGTACCTCCTCACCAAGGTGGAAGAAAAGACGGGGTCTCCGGAAAAGCCGCTCTCCGACATGGGCCTCGTGTCGTATCGGAACTACTGGCGTCTGGAGCTCTGCCGGTATTTCCTGGACTTTATGCAGGGCGATCGACACAAGAGGGAGGGTCTGAGCATCAAAAGGATATCCGACGACAGCGGCATGACGGCCGACGATGTTGTGTCGGCTCTCGAGGGCTTGCGGGCCCTGGTGCGAGATGCGCAGACGCAACTCTACGCGTTCCGGGTAGATCTGGAGTACTGCCGGCACTATGTCGACAAGTGGGAGTCAAAAGGCTACGTCAAGCTGGAGCCCTCTGCTCTCGCCTGGACACCCTATGTCATGGGCAGAAGCAACGTGGTCAGCTTTGAGCTGGGCCACCCGCTCAACGCGATGGCCCCGAGGGAGGACGACGAGGCCAGGGTCGAGGAGGACCGGCCACTGACCACGACAAGGCAGGAAAGCACGACGAGCGCCAACCACGCCGCTGACAGCAAGATGGAGAGGCAAGCCCCGGCCGCGCAAGGAGGCAAGGGGGGAGACGGTCAGCCGGGAAAAGGCCGAGCAGACGCCCAGGAGCCCGTCGCATCAGGTGGGCCGGCGGCGACGACAGAAGGCGGCAAGGAAAACGCAGGCCCGGCCGACGGGCCAGTTCAGGAGGCGGCGGCGACGACGACGACAACGACGGCCGGATCCGCGGCGCCATGGACGGCCCCCTACAAAGGCATCCCCGCGTCGCGCTTCACCATTTACCCGCCCCTCCCAGGGAACCGACGGGGTGGCGATCGCGGCCGCGGCGGCGCCAGCCGCGGCCCGGCGGTCCGAACGGCCAGCAGCCTGTCTGGCAGGCCGAAGGCCAGGGCCCGGCCCAGAGCGAGCGGCGGCACGACGAGCCGCCGCCCGACGGCCAGCAGCCGACCTCGCAGCAGCAGCAGCGCCAAGCGGAAGGCGGGCGGGACGGGCCGCGGCCCAGGACGATGGCCCAAGGGCACCAAGAAGTCCGACTACGGCAATGCAGATAGCGGGCCGGGACTCCCGCCCGGGTGGGTTGAGAAGCAGGCGCTGCGGCAGGCGGAGGCGGGCGAGGCGGGAAAAGGCGCTGCGCAGCAGCCCGCGTCGGGCATGTCCGAGGAACCGGCCGAGGACGAAGTGCGCGTTTCTGTCGTTGGCGTCCCGGAGAAGGACCAGGGCGCGAATGGTGGCGCACCGGCTACGTCGGAGGATAGATCCGTTTCGGGGGCTGCTTGATGATGCGGAGGAGAGGGGGGACTCGGTGTGTGCGGTTGGTGGTGGGTGACCCATTGATGGAGTTGGGTGTGTTTTTGGGTGTGTTTTTGGGTGTGTTTTTGGGTGTTTTTTTTTTTTTTTTTTTTCCCTCGTGCCCGTCGTGTGCATGTGGATTTCTGGCGAACGGGAACCAGGCAAGGATCGATGAATGGAGGGCAGGGATGGGGCTACGCAGATTTGGATGTGCTCCCCCGTCGCGTCTTTTTGGTCCGGAATGCAGGATCCGGATGTATGTGTGCCAGTCTTCAATACCACCTTTTCCGTCCTTCATCGCTTCCTTCCTTGCTCTTTTCTCTCTTCTCCTTCCTCAAAGAAGTGGTGGGCGAGGCACGGGCCTACTACACAAGAGAGCCATGGCTATTGGTGTTTTTCGCCGCAACCTGCTTACACAAGTACATACATGCATGCATGGATGGGTACTTGGTATTGACCAATTGACCGGTGGTCATACGGGTCAAAAGGGGATGCACATCCCCATGGGTGTGCTGTGCAATCTGCCTCGCATGCCTGTATCCTCAACACGTGGCAGGTAGCACAAGCAGTCGGTTGCGCTGTTTCCTTGTCTCGGGCACCGGTGATGATGGTCCTTGGTAGGTCATGGTCCTTGGTGCTTCTCAGACGCGCTGGGCGGACGGGGGGGCTGAAACATGACTCGATGGATGAGGGGTTGATGGTGGTCAATTGGTGGTTGTTGTTGCTGAGCTAGATTATCTACTACCCCGTGAATTCATCAAGTACTGAAACCCATTTCCCACGTGATTCCTTTTCTCCACTCAACAGGGCGCGCAAGCAATGGCAGGTACCGAGGATACTGCCATGCTTGTTCGTGGGTACCAAGTACCTACTTACTTGAGAAGTACCTCAGGTGAGGAGGTAGGAAGTAGGTACGTAGGTACGTACTTGGTAGGTTAGGGTAGGTACTTGGGTACCTAGGTACCTACCTACCTACTACCCAGGTGCTTTGCACACCGGCATCCGGGCCCTCCCTTGGCAAAAGACAGGGGTCATGAGGTTCCTTCTGGCGCAAAAACCTCGGGCACTTGGGTCCCTACACATGGACAGCGGGGACAAGGCGTCGGGCCGGCACACATTCATCTTCTTCTTCTGCTTCTCTTCTCCTCCCATCTTCGTCCCCCAAGAGACCCCAGAATGGCATGCCGTTGGTGATGCGTGCCTGTCCAGGCCCAGGCCGGGACAAGCCTCGTCGAGCCATCAGCACATGCTCCCAAGCCAAGGCTTCCTAGGAAGGTGCCACGCCTGCTCCGCCCCCTGCCGTCCACGACGCATTGTACATGTTGTACAGTTTGCCCGAGTCACGGAGTCGCCTCTTTGGCAAAAGCGGGCGCCGGCACCCGGCCGGCCCATGGACCGACCGGCCATCCATCACCCCAGTCCATGTCCACATGTCCATCCGTCCATGGCTGGATCCCCCCTGTTCCCCACCGCCGCCACCGAAAAAAAAATCCGTCGTCCGCCCGTCTTTCAACCTCCACCTGGCTGGTTTCTTGACTCGTCCTCTTCGTGGCGCTTGCTCGGCCTGACGCGCAAAGAGTCTAGACGCGCGGCATCACAAAAACAAGCGTTTGACGTCTTGTCTCAGCGCACGAGCCGCTTGGTGGAAAAACAGCCGAGTTGGGCCGAGTCTTGCATATCCCGACGGCCGCCGACTATAAATCGGGGTCCCATGTCAAGCTCTGCTTTTCATGTCCCGTCATGCTCTCCTGCAGGGCCGGCGTCGCATCACCGTCGTCGCATCACCGTCGTCGCCAGTCTTCATGCATGTCAGGATGCAGGGATGCCAAAATCTTGGCCGTTACACACGAGGTCTGCATGCGCAATCGCCATGTTGCATGCTCATGGCACGCCGGCATGCCCCCTGATGCATCACGCATGAGTCGGCCAATCGCGTCGGTTCGCCAAGTCAGCCCAATAGGGCTGCTGCTCCTTCATATCCAGGAAAAACGCGAAAACGGCCGGTATCCTTGTCCAATTACCGTGATTGAGCTGCCGATACAGGCGGCGAAATCGGACAAGCAGAAAAGGAGGAAAAAATAAAAATAAACAACAAAGGGGGGGTGGGAATGTGCCACCCAGTCCACGTGCCTTGAGTACATGTACATGATGCCGCCCGTGCCATTTTAAAAAGTCCACGGCTCATCGAGGTAGATTCTAAACAGATGAAAAAGAAAGAAGAAGAAGAGAAGAGAAAAGACAAGAGCGCCCGGCAAGAGGCCAACACCACGCCCCCGTAACGCCCAAGCTGTCATGCTCCATTTCCGAACAAACGCCCCCCCCCCAAAGATGTAAATGCACATACACTAAAAGGCTAGCAATAAATGATTCGAAAATCCTGCATGTCTTTCCAACGTGCGTTTCTTTCTGGCCTTCTCTGGCAGCGGGCGCTGCTTATTTGACTCTGTCTAGTCGTTCTGTTCAAGTGTATGCCAATACATTTTGAAAAAACAAACAAAAAGTGAAAAGAAGGAAAAGAGGAAAAGGAAAAAAAGGTCAAAATCTCAAAAAAATTTCTTGTCAGACTGGCTCGTGGTGCTCGTTCATCCCACTGCTGCTGGCACTCTCGTCCACTCTAACACTGTACGTGACTGATTTCAAAATGGCGCCGCCATCGCCCAAGTTCTCTTGACCGCCCGACTTGTTGGCGGAGCGGAAGGCGCTTTTGTCGCTGTTCAAGTCGCTGAGCTTGTAGCGCTGGCCGTTGCGCAACGACTGGCCGCTCTTTTGCTTGCTCCTGGAGGAGCCTGAGCCGCCAGGCCATTTGGACCAGTAGTCCTTGGCCGCTCTCATGCCAACCGGTGCTAGGAAGGGAAGGGAGGAGACCATGTTCTAATACCGAGGGACAGAAGCGCCGTGTGAGAAAAACATGCAACCATGTCCCATCTCAAAGACATGAGACAGGGGGCGGGGGGGGGGCCAAGACTTACGCCAACGTTGAACTCAATGGTGCCCCAGAGCACAAGCATGGTCGAGTTGCCGTCGCCGTGTTGAATACGGTCGATCTGGAGGTAGCGGAGGATGGAGCATATTGTGGTGAAGAGGCCGAGCATGAAGATGGCAATGAGGCCAAGCTTCTTTTCGAGGCGCACGTTGAGCTTCAGCAGGACGGGGACGGGCAGGATGGCCACGACCACGTCGGATATTATGGTGACGGCCGCGTAGCCCGTGAAAGAAGGTCCAGGCTCAAGACAGGTTCCCGCGATCCAGGGCTTCCAAGATTTTTCCACGGGTGCACAGGCAAAGATGAGCGAGAGCGCGCAGAGCAGGTGCGCGAGGAAAACGATGGCAATGGTGGCGTAGACGACTCTGCGGTATGTCTTGCGGTCCGTTCCCTGCAAAAGACGCAAGTAGCTGATGAGGAGGGCAATCTTGAAGAAGCTGATGCCGACCTGATAAATGGGACGTCCGGCAAAGTTGGCGCGAAAATACTTGGCCGCGTCTTCCTTGGGCCGTAGCTTGAGAGGTAGGCCCAGGCCATACCTAGTCTGCGCGATGCAGAGAATCGAGTATGTTAGGGCAAACACCATGGACAAGACGGCCATGTAGTCGTCTGCACCCAGACCACGAGCCTTGGCTCGAATCCAGAGACGGCTGCCGACGGTGGCCATGGACAGGACCGACAGGACGATGCACACGACGAAAATGGTCGCCCATTGAGATTGGGCATCGACCTCTGGAGGGGCATTGGCGACCCAGCCCATGCCTTTTTTTTTCGGGGTCCTTCTTTTTGTTTTTTGTCCCTCTTTTTTTCCTTGTCCTTTTTCTTTCCTTCCTTCCTTCCTTCTTTCTTTCTTGTCTTGGTCGTGGCGGAATACAAAAGACAATGGTAGAGGAGCACGTTGGAAAGGGAGAAAGAGAAGAGTATGTGTGGGTCGGCAGCGATAAAAGGGAAGGAACAAACGTGCTCGAATGCCATTTACAGACCGCCCGGCCGTTTGACTGCAGTCAGCAGCATACCAGAGGTAGGCGTGGTATGATCCTCCTCTCTCGGGAAGCCGATTCCCTTCTCTTTTTTTTTTATGAACCAAAGAGGACCCCGGTGAGGCGCATGAAGCGAGAGGCCAAACTGTGGGGGCCCCCGGATAATGAAAGTAGAGGAAAAGACGAAAGAGGAAAAGAAAGAGCGTGGCAGATGAAAAGAAGGGGTGGTATGCTTGATTGAGAAAGCGGACGGCTTGGAAGTGGATGAGGTAGCGTCGTCTACCATGTACGTACACGAGGGAATTCAAAGGCAAAGCGCGCGTCTACTAGGCTTGAAGTCGACTGCCACTCGGGCAGAGTCTAGGCGGGGGGTATGTGCCCTTCTCACCAAGCCAGTGCACATGGAGTACTGCCGACTCGGGATGGAACTGACAAGGGGGTTGCCGGTCGAGCCCTGACGTGCCTCGTCTGGACAGACGCACGTGGGCGAAATGAGCTCAGGCCGTGATGCCCTCTTTTTTCCCTTTCTTCTTCTTTTTCCCTTTGCCTCACCTCGACATGGACATGGGTACGTATGTACCCGCTTGGTGTCATTGGGGGCCGAAACCCCCGTGGGACATTCCAGGCGGCGTCTGTCTCAAGAGGAGGATTTTCTAGAGACACGGCGGGGGATGGCATTCTTGCAGCCAGGGTCTAGCCGAAACGGGGAGGCTATCTTTTGGTAGGTTCTGTCGGACCGAAGACGCCACCTGGGGTACTGGATCTGTCAAGTCATGGGGATGATGATAGTTGTCTTATCTATCTAGTGGTGACTCGGTGGGTCAACTTATATAGTTGATGGGACCCACCGGTCGCCTGACAGGATCAGCCGCATAAATACATGACCCAGATGGAATTCCTATCCCTGCCCGTCGTGGCATGATTCGTCCGGTGCCTCCTACCCAAGGTAGTTGCTATTATGACCTGAACTTTTGCACACATACATACAAGGTACCTACCTTAGGTACCTACCCAAGTACTTGCCCAAGTAAGTAGGTAGGTACTTCGGTAGGTAGGTACCTTATACCTTAGGTACATACCTAGGTACCTAGTGTCTGTTCGCAGGCACGACCTCGGCTTGGCGACGCCATTCCCGCGCCCAGAGGAGCTGCTTGTGTGCGCCTCGGCCCCCGGGTTTTCGCCCACAGGTGGCTCCCAGCCAGAGGCTCCCGTGGCTCCAGTGGCTGCAGCGGCTTCCCGTGGCTCCCGTGACTTCCCAGCGACTGCCCACGGGTCCAGTAAGCGTCATGGCCATGGCCACAGCCATCGATGCAGCAGCGGATCCGGCAAGACGCCACCATTGAAACCCACCATCGAAACCCACCACCAGATCCGAGCCTCGTCAACATCTGCTCACAGTGCGCGCACTGCTCCAACGTGCATGCTCCAACGTCGTCGACATGCTCCAAGCTGGGGCATCCTGATGCAATTCCGCTGCCTCCCATGTCCTCGGAGCTTCTTCAACACCGCCATGGCCCAGAGCCGGCTAAATATTGACATGCACCTCCCGCCAAGACCGGGTCGAGTCGCGTCGTCCTTGACTCGTGGTCGCGACGCTGCCGATTTTTGTGGGCTGCCCATCAAACCACCCCATGTCCGGCGTTGCCCGGCATTTTCGCTTTGGTGAAACGCCGATGCCAAAGAATGCAGGAACCAGATGGAACCCGTATGGCATGGCATACAAGCCAACAGGAGAATTTGTTCTCCTCCCTGCCTATTTTGTTTGTTACCGGCTTAGCACCGCTAAGCGCATGACTAGCTGGACGAGGCCTGGTCATGCAAGCGCGTTTTGCCTCGTCAGAAGGGCATCCGGGGCATTCTATGCATTCGGTCGAGCCCGCGCGTAGGTACACATGTCGCAGAAGCAGGTGCAAATGTCACATGATTGGCACGTCGGCCACGTCAGGGACGCAAAGGGCTAGAATGAAAAGGCAGGCTGAAGCTGGGGTGGGGCATTGTCGATCTGCATCCGATAAGCATCGAGAGAAAAAGGGAGACTGCTGCTGCGCAAGTCAAGAGCAATCTGCCATGTTGTCTGTTGTCTGTTGTTTTTTCGTCGTCTGTTGCCTGTTGTTTTTTCGTCTTCTGTTGTTTGTAGTTTTTTTCGTCGTCTGTTGTTTGTTGTTTTTTCGTCGCTGGGGTGCCACGGCAGGTGGGGGAGAAGTTGGTGGCCCCCAACCATCATCTATTTGGCTTTTGGTGTGATAAATATGTGTTGTTCATAGACTCTACGTTGAAGAGTCTATCTAGGTAGCTTAGGTACGTGGCCCTAAGAGGGGCCAAAGATGGGGCAAACCCCACGTGACATGTGAGGCTGACAGAATAGGTGCCATCGGCTCCTCAACATTTGGCACCTACCACGTACTCCTGTTTGTCATGTGTGCAGAACCGTCTCACGCGTCTACCCGTCCCGAAACGGACTCTTTCGATCGATCCGTGGCCCTTCCATGGGTGGAGCCACGATTCAGGCGCTGACAGCCGTTGGCCCGTTGCCAAACAGGAGTGCACACGCACGTGATTGCACACGCACGTACTACAAATGACTAGAGCGACGGCTCCATCAACACTCCGCAGACAACTGGCTAGGCCATGGCCCGGCCAACCAACCAACCTCAGGTGCCTCCCGACAGCGGCGCTGGAATGGATCGTGCCGCCTCCTTGTCCATGTCTCATCAGCGTTTCCTTTTTTCTTCATGATCGCTCGCACGCGCCCCGCCTTCAACGTTTTATCAATCTGGGCATCGCGGGGGACGGTCCAAGCTTACCCCATTGCTCCCACTCGTCCCCAGCTTGCTTAACCCAGCTCGTACGTCGATCGACACAGACTTCATCAGGCAGACACCATGTCGTTCCGGGACGATGAAAAGACGAGCCGAAGCCAAGGCTGCACGCCATCCAGCAACGGCAATGCGACTGGCCTGTTACCCGCCGCTGCACGAGGCGGCGTCGCCAACGTTGATACCGCCTGGGACTTCCTCCAGAAGCACCGCGAGGCTCCTGGGGTTGACGCTGTCAATCTCAACGCTTTGCGTCGCAAGATTGACTGGCACATTGTGCCCCTCATGTTCTTGTGCTACACGATGCAGTTCCTCGACAAGGTCATTCTAAATGTGAGCATGTGCCTTGGCCTTTTCCCTCACACGAAGCATGCTTCTGATGACTGATGATTGTGCTTTCAAACTCGATAGTACGCGGCCGTCATGGGCATCAGCAAGGACCTCAAGCTGGTTGGAAATGATTTTTCCAACATTGCTACCTTTCTCTTCGTGGGCCTGCTGTGCTTTGAGATTCCAAATAGTACGTACAATAAAAAGAAAAGAGAAGAATGGCAAGGAAGGAGAAGAAGAGAAGAAGAAAAAGAAAGAGTGGCGCCAACTAGGATCAAATCCTCACCTTGGAACCAAAATGACTAACCGCACGCCTCAACACACAAACACACAGTCTACTTTCTTCAAGTTTTCCCCGCCGCCAAGTGGCTAGGTGCCAACGTCATGCTCTGGGGCATCGCCACGGCCTGCGGTGCTGCCGCTCACAACTACGGCGGCTTGCTGGCGTCCCGTATCTTCCTGGGCATGTTTGAAGCCACCATCGCCCCCTCGCTGATGCTCATCAGCAGTCAGTGGTATACCAAGTCGGAGCAGGCCCCTCGCTTCTCCTTCTGGTATCTCGGTCTCGGCCTTGGCCAGATCATCGGCGGTCTCGTCTCCTTTGGCTTCCAGCACGTGAAACCCGGGGCTGCCCTCGCCGGATGGCGCATCATGTTCATCCTCCTGGGCTGCGTGACCATCGTCCTCGGCATCTGCACCTTTTTCTTCATTCCCGACACGCCCATGAAGGCCAAATGGCTGTCTGATACCGAAAAGGTGGCTCTCCTCAAGCACGTCAGTGTCAATCAGACGGGTATCAAGAGTCGCAAATTTCGCTTCCGGGAAATCCTCGAGGCTCTGGCGGATCCGCAGCTTTACCTGCTCATCATTTCCGTCATCCTGCTCTCCATTTCCAGCGGCGTCATCACCACGTATTCGGCTACCCTGATTAAGAACATTCTGTCGGATGAGAAGAACCCGGCGTATATTCCCAAGAAGGCGGCCCTTCTCAACATGCCCTCGGGTGTCGTAAACATGTTTTTCACTTTGATGGTGGGCTATGGTATCCGCAAGCAATCTCACCGGTGGGCTTGGATCATTGCGTGTCTCATTCCTGCGTGAGTGGGAGCCCTCCTTAATCCTTCTCTCTTTTTTTTTTTTCTATTCTTCATTTCTTTTTCTTCTTCTTCTTCTTCTTCTTCTTCTTCTTCTTCTTTTTCGTCTTCTTCTTCTTCTTCTTCTTTTTCCCTTCTTTTCTGTCTATTTTGTTTTCTCATTATTTTTTTCCTTTCTTTTCGTTTCCTTCTTTTTTTTTTGGCGGCCTGTCAACCAGCATTGACGTAAACACAATCCTGACTTATCTGGGACGAAGCATCATCGGAGGCGCTTTAATGTCATTCTTGCCCAAATCCAATAAATCAGGTCTCCTGGCCGGCATCTACCTGGTCAACGCCGTGGCGGCTCCCCTCGCCGTGTTCTACAACGTGAGTAAAAGCATGCATCCATCGTCTGCCTTTTCGACGCCCGCGGCCAAATACCTTTGTGCGTAAAACTTACCGCGTCACGAATCGATGTAGTTGACCGTCGCCAACTGTGCCGGAGCAACAAAGCGTGCGTTTGCGGCCGCCATGGTATCGGGATCCTTTTCCATTGGCAACATCATCGGGCCCCAGACGTTCCAAGCCCGCGACGCGCCCGACTTTCGGCCTGCCAAGCTTGCCGTCATGGGCACGCAGGCTGGCTGTGCCGTGACCACCTTCTGCCTGTTCCTGTACTATGTCTGGGCTAACAAGCGCCGCAATGACGGCAGCAAGGAGACTGAGGAGACGTTCTTGTCCCCCGAAGTGTGGGCTGCGCTGACGGACAAGGAGAACAAGCACTTCCGGTACGCCTACTGAGGTGAAAAGAAACAAGAGTTATCAGATGGCTCGGGGAGTTGCCTGCGGTGCGAAAGAAGAAGGGTGCAAGGGCGAGCAGTGACGCTGCGGAGGACCGAGTCAGTGCTTGTATACCGCACACTTTGCCATTCAAATGGCACAGCGTCTATTTGTCTTGCCATCTGTCGGTTTT
The DNA here is from genome assembly GCA_000222935.2 of Aciculosporium take MAFF-241224. Taxonomy (NCBI): domain Eukaryota; kingdom Fungi; phylum Ascomycota; class Sordariomycetes; order Hypocreales; family Clavicipitaceae; genus Aciculosporium; species Aciculosporium take. Next base: position 17,971 of record AFQZ01001032.1, read on the forward strand.
TTTTTTTTTTTTGGGGGGGGGGACGGGGAGGTTGTTTCTTTCCGGTACCTTTATCTGTAGTTGTCCGTCCATGTACAACAACTCGTTGCGCCAGCCACAGCAGGTAGTCACAGGCACGTACCCTGCTGTAATGACAAATGTCTCCTTCTTTGTACAATGACTGCACCAACAGGGGTGTTTCTGTCATACATTACGTGACAAATGGTCTTTTCACCACACGGTATACGTTTCAATGAGGTATGCTTTGGAACCAGGCCGAGGTCAACTGCGCAGGCGGACTGGGGATACGGGAGAGCGCGGGCGGCCGTCCAATGCAAGCTCGCAGGCACACAGTGTACACGACATGCTCTAGCAGCTCCCCAGATGGACCGCACCACCATCCATCCGCAGAGGCAGGCAGGCAGGCAGGCAGGCAGGCACGCGCTGCGTCCGAGCACGGCGGGCAAAGAATGGCGGAAACACGGCGCGCGAGGGCAGCAAGCAAGAAGAGGGGCCGCCGCTTCCCCGGCTTATGAGCGAGGCCGCCGGTCATGCCGTCTAGGCGGCCGGGAGACGGCTCTCCGGCTGCTCCGTATAACAGGGCAGGGACGGTCCGCCGGAGGCGGGAGCTCGCCGCAGGCGGCCCCCGGCAGGGCCCCTGGAGGGATATTCAGGAAGGTGGATTATTAATGCAGCTTTTTGGATATTAAAAGGGGAAGTCCGCTGGAGGGGGGAGCTCGCCGCAGGCCGGCCCCCGCGACGGGCCCCCGGAGGGATA
>AFQZ01001031.1:0-18751 GCA_000222935.2 Aciculosporium take MAFF-241224
AAACAATAACAGAAGTGTAGTTGTGCTTTATATAAAAGGTTAGTATGTTAGTAAAAACCTCCTATAAGCACCTCCCCTCCTAGTCTAGCTCTTTCTTCTCTATCCTATTATTTCTATTGCCTCTAGTTCCTTTCTTAGCCTTATTATTGCGTATCTACCACGCCTTACCAAGCTCCTCTGCCAACCTGTACTGCTAAAGTCACCTAGTTAAAAGCACCTACTTTATGATATTTAGTGCTAGCTTTTTGTTATTAAGCGCTGCCCTAAGTTCCCGTGGATCTCTTATTACAGGCACTGCTGGAATCGGTCTTAAATAGTTATATTCTAGGTATAATAGGATAAGGTAGTAGATATCCTTGTCTCCTCCCTAGTATTAGCATATTAGTAAAGTTACCTTAGGCACCTGTTTGTTATAAAGGAAGGCATTTAGCCCTATTTTTTCCGTTTAAAGCTAAACTAGGGCTATAGATTCATGCTTAAGCAGGCTATTATAAAGCTTTGCTATCTTTTTTATGCTCTTAAAGTTAGGTTCCTTGTTTACTGCTGTTGCTTTTGCCCATCCTCTTCTTACCTAAGCCTTATGCCTCTGCTAGATCCACCGTTTTTCCCACTCTCTCTCTAATTCCTATCTAGCTATAAGGCTGCTAGGGAGGGTGGGGGGGGCATTAGGAAACGCCTTATAGCAATTACATCGGCGGCCTCTTCCTTAGTATTATAGCTATAATGCTATTAAATTACAGGCCTGCTATATCTTCTTGCCTATACTACTATCCTTAAGTCTTTAGTAGAATTATTATTTAATGTAATTAAGGTACAGATCCACTAGCAGTACTACTGCTTTTATCTTTAAGAGTGTTACTAGTATTGCCTTATATGCCCCTATAACCCGCCTTAAGCATTCATTCTATTCCCTTATAAATGCCTTTACTACCCCCTGTGCTACCCCTTCTAGCTTACTATAGGTGTAGTATATTCCAGCTCTATAGGCTATTATGCTTTATATTACCTGTATATAAAGGGATCTCGCATACTTTAGTTAGCATTCCCACGTAAACACAGCTAGCGCTGTAAGTGCTAATTTCTGCTGTAACAATTTAGTATTTACCTTCTCTATGTGGGTTAACTAATAAAGCTTCTAGTGAATCCAAACCCCTAGGAATTGCGCTAATTATGTCGGTTGTATTATTGCTTTTCTAAGTCAGATTATCATTATAATTGCCTGCCTCTTCCTTATAAAGTGTATTAGCTTGCTCTTTTTTAGGTTAAACCTTAGCCTATACTCCTTTAACTACTCCTTACATATTCTCCAGGCTCTTTCTAGTTATACTTTTGTTTTCTCTGCTGTTTTTCTATATGCTATAATGTTTGTATTATCTAAGAACCCTAATATTAACGTTAATTCCGCTGCTACTAGTCTTTAATATAGTAGTATAATGTAAAGCAGGAAGAGGATAGGAGATGCCGGCAACCCTTACAAAACCCCTGCAGTAACTTGGATTTCCTTAGTAATATGTCTATTAAACGCTAATTATACTTTCCTTTCTAACGTAAAGCCCTGTGCCTATCTAGCCATTTACCCTAGCAGTCCTAACTCCTTTATAGTGCAGATTAATTATTTATAGCTAATAGTGTTAAACACCCTAGTGATATCCAGCTATAGTAATAATACTATCCCCTAGTAATGCTATGCTATTCTTATAACCTCTTTTAGCATACTTAGTGCTATCTCTATTAATCTGCCAGCCTTATTGCCTATTTGTATGTCCGGCAGTATATGGCCTTTCTCTGCTGTAATAGTAATTCTCCTTATAATAGCTCCCTTAATTACTTTACTTATTATATTTAATAGTAATATTGGCCTCTACCCCCCCGGTCTGCCTAACTCCTTAGGGGACTTCCTAGGTTTATATAGAACTACTACCTTTGCTTATTAAAAGGAGGCTAGATAATATCCCAAGCTATAGCAAGCATTTATAAGGCGTGTTAAATATAATATTAAGGCTGCTTTGCATAGCTTAAGGAAACCCATTAGCAGCTTGTCCGGTCCTGGGGCTTTCTAACTTACTATATTTTTCATAACCTCTTTAATTTCCTCCTTTATAAATATAGGAACTGCCTAATTATTATTATAGTATCTTATCCCCTCCTCTGCCTCTAGACCTAAAGCCCTAGCCGTGAATAGAGGAAAGAACCTCTCTGTAAATACCCTTGCCTTACCCTTGTATATAACCTTTACTATCTCCTCCTTACTATCATCTCCTAGCCGGGTTAGTAGTGGGACCTGTTGCCTTTTAGGAGGAAGTCTACTCTATAGCTAGGCCTAATGCTCTAGGGTCTAAAGACTTCCTTTAGACCTAGATAACTTACTAACTGCCTGTTACTAGCTACTTCTCTTCTTCTCTAAGATAATATGATCCTGTTTTTTTATAGCTTCCGTTAAGGCCTGCCATACTTCCTGCGTCTGTTGTTACTACTACTGCCTATTAGCACGTCTTGCCTTTACTATTATATTCTTTACCCTTTTATTCTACTAAGGCTGTGGTTTACTACGCCCTTAAGGTCGCTTAGGTACTACTATATTAGCTATCTCTGTGAGCTGTTAGGTAAGCCACTATATATAGTCATCGATTTCTTGCCAGTTGCATAGCAAAAGCTCTAACCCCTTCTTTCTAAGCCTGTTTAAAGCCTCTGCTATAATAAGGTTCTCGTCTGCTGTCCTCTAACCCCGGACTAACCCTAGGCTATTACTTAATTCCTTATTTATCCTAATGCTAATAAGCTAGGGCATATAGTTAGATCCAGCGATTTCCACTAGCCTAATAAATTTAATACTAATATTGTGGGTGGTTTATATATAGTTAATAGTGCTGTCCCTACTGCCATATTCTCTCCTTATTACTTCTTTAAACGGCATAGCTAGGCTAAGTTGCCACCTTGTTATGAATTCTAATATCTTATTATGCCCTAGAGATGTTTGGCCGAATCTGTCCTATAAGGGGTAATATTAGTTAAAGTCCCCTATAAATACACTCTGGCCCTTTGCCTAGGTATTAGCAAAGTATTATAAAGGCATCTGCCACTCCCTTTTATAAGCTGGGGAGTAGATATTATATATTTTTACTTTATATAGCTTAACACTATACTAATCCTCCCTTCTCCCTATAGTCTAAAGTCCTGTCTTAACCTTTTAGTATATATAAATTACTATTCTTCTGCTATATATTGCTAATATATAGTATCCCTAAGATGGATTTGGTAGTATACTATTATAGCCTCCTAGTTCCTAGATGGCTATTACCTTAGGGCTAACATTATGCCCTAACGCTAGATGTACTAGATTGCTTTTCTTCTGTGTATTCTAGTATATAACCTTAATTATATACTCTATTGTATGCTTTAGAGCACCCTAGTTGGGCTGGCTCTGGTATTGTTTAGCCCTTTAGTCGGCTATAAAAAGGCCAGTATTATGCCTTTCTCTGCTAGTCTTTATCGTCCTAATCTTAGCTTGTAGGTTTATTTTATAGAAGGGCCCCTTAGTTATATGCTCCTTCCTCTTAGCTATCTCTCTATTAGTCCCCTGGTTTCTTCTCCCTAATAGCCCTTACCTGTGGTAGCCGTTGTAACCTCTAACTAATAGTTATAGAAAAACAGCGGCCTTATGGCATAAGCCTCCCTAGCCTGCTACTATCTCTTATTACTTACTAAGCACAGTTAAGACTATGCTAAATATGCCCCCGTATAATTTAGGCATTTCTCCCATACCTTGCCTATTAATATTAGGCAAGTCCTTTCTCCCTTAGGGTGTTTTTCAGTAGCATACCTGCTGTATCTTGCTTCCTCCTTATAGTATCTAGCAATATGTCTAATCTTATAATAGTTATAATATTGCTTTAGGTGGATCATCTTATTATATAACTTAGCATTAAAAATCTCTACTTAGTATACTATTCCCTTATAGCATAGTTGGTTTGCTGCCTTAGTGCCCTTAATACTAACTACTAATAGTGCCCTTATTACTATTCTTCTTAGCTTTTATACTATTATCTTTACTATATTTAATCCATTTTCTTTTTTAATGTTCTTCCTTATATCCTTAATTATAATATGGTTTATTAATCATATTAGGAATCCCTTAATAATTACACTAAATATCTTCCTGTTTACTTCTGCCTTAAGTCTAAAGGCAACTCCTACTTAAGCCGTGTTTTCCTTTTATTTCCTCCCTGCTTCTATAAATATAATAACTATATCTCTACTCTGTAATTAGCATACTGCTACTACCTCCTCTATACTAATAGCGCTATTTACTACCTTTATAATCTCTCCTAGCAATCTATTCCTAACTGCCTTACTAATAGTGCTTTCCTTTACTAGTGCTTCCTAGTAATAGCAGGCTAGTATCGCCATACCCTCTATTTAGGCCAAAGGTATTATTATATTCTGCCCTATAACTCCGCAAGCCATAATATTTACTTAAGTCCCCCTAACCGCTAATCTAGTCCTATAAACAGCCTTTATTACCTTCTTAACTGCCTTCTTAACTGTGGTTTCTACTCTACTACTAACTGCTTTTATAATTAAGGCCTGTAGGCCTCTTATATTAATTCTTGCTTAGGCTATCTCCCCTCCTGTATTTATAGTAATTTATATAAAAGTTCTAATAAAAGCCTATACTTTTATTATTTCTACCTTTAAAATAACTTTTATTATTAATTTCTTTAGTAATTTCATTTTATTCTTTAGTTTTTCTTATATTACTATTACTCTAGGATTCTCTCCTTAATATTATGTTTCTTTCTAAGTAGTGCCTTATCTTTTATTAGTTGTGGATCTATATAAAAATTTATTAATTATTATACCCCTTATACTGCTTACTCCCCTTATATAATGCGCTATTACTAGGGGGGGTAATTAATAATAAGGAATCCAATTCTATGCTTCTTTTTTGTTTTAGGCGTAATACCGCGTCCTGGAGAATATATCTATAATAAATACCCTTCTTTTTAAGCCTAATAATATAGGTTAATAAGCAAAGTAGTAGCTAAAAAGACTATTTTAAAAGAGATAAAGTTAAGGTTAATAAACTAAGCTATTAATATATAAATTAATAAACTTAAAAATAGAACTAATATAGTTAAAGGGAATATTAAGGTTTATAAAAAGGCTTTTAATATAATAAAATCTAGTTTTAAGATCCTTAATAGGTATATTATAATAATTTTAGCTAAATTAGTAATACTAGAGAATAAGGCTAAAAACATAAAGACTATTAAGCCTACTCCTTAAACGCCTTTACTAGAATTTATAGCTAGAAAGATAACCTTTCCTATAGGAAGTAAGAAGCTAACTAGCCTAGTTAAACTAAATTTACTAGCTAGTAAAAGAATAAGGTTAGTTATAGGAGTAATAAAGGTAACCTTATTATACATAAGCTTAACTAAGTTATTACTAAAAAAGGTAAAACAAAAGATGTATTTTAAAAATAAGCATAATATTAGCAGTGTTATAAAAAAGCAGAAAATAATAGTAGAATCCGTAACTAAGAACGCAGAATTAGCTAAGATATTAAATAAATAGCAGACTCTTATATAGTAGTATAAAGACTAAATTTTACTAACATATCACGCTATCTAACGTTAAAAGCAGTTCTTAAAAAATCATATAGCTCTAGGCAGATTACTATTTAATTATAAAATATATAGCCTAGATTAAAGGTTTAGCTATGTTATAAAGGGCATTTAGGCAGATGGATTAATTATAGAAAAAGTTATAACTAGGGGACTGTTACTTTCCTTATAATTACTATATTATATAGCTTAAATATAGGGAAAATTCACCTTTAGTAAGGATAAGTTAGCATAGCTAGTAGCTATCTTCTGCCTAAAAGTAATAATACCCTAATGCCCTTTACAGAATTACCTTTAATATACCTAGTTTAAACGTATAAAGAGCCTTTATATAAGAGGTTAGAAGTAGAGAATAACTTAAGATATTTAACATACCTTAAGGAAGGGTATAGGCTACTTCTCTTATATTTAAAAGAAAATCCTCTCTTCTTACAGCCTAACTCTTTCCCCTTTATATAGTTTTCTTTTATTAGTTTACTAGGTCTTTAAAGGTATAATATTTTTACTATTAGTTTAACCTAGGTAATTTCTATTTTCTTATATAAGTTATTACTATAGTTTAAAGTTAGTAGCATTATTATAACATAACTATAATACTATAAACAAGAGAATTACTTATAATATAGCAACTCTTAGAAGCATATAACTAAAGGTTACTAGCAATAATAATAACTCTCTTAATAGTTTTCTAGCACTAGAAGAGGCAGCTATTAGAAATCTTACATATTAAGATATTATAATTAGGGAGTTTATAATTATTACTTTCTAATAAGCCACTTATAGCTATAATAACATAAGTAGATAAAAACGTTCTATAATCTATATTTTTATTAATAAATTATAGTATAAATTTATAAAGCTTATGTAAATAAGGACTTTAAGAAGTAGATATTTAAGTATAATTAGGATAGATCTAACTATAGTTAATAGGTTTATACTACTTAAATTAAATTTTCTTTTATTATAGTTTATTTTGCTTAGACTAAGATGTTTATTTGTTTTTAAATTTTATAAGTAGTTATTATTAGGTTGTTTATTGTTATTAAGTAATGTTCTAGCAGATTAGCTATAACTAGCCTAATATAAAGAGGATACTTTATAGATTAAATTGCTTTCTTTTTATAAATAAAAGGTTTTCTTTGTATATATTAATACTAGCTTAGATAAATCCGGAGAATAACTAGGATAGTTATTTTTAAGGGAGGGGTACTTATTACAAAATAATCCATAAGGTCAGATCCCTACTTATATATAACGGATTTATTATATAGCTAGTAAGAGAATAACAATCTTATAATAATACACTTAATTATATAACTTTATAATAGTTAATATAGGTGTGTTCTAATGACCATTTTATAATTACGTTAATAACAGCTCTATAGTTGCTTCTAACCGACTACGTGACGATACCACTACGTAACAAATATGCTAACTCTACTTACTATTTATTTAAATATCCTGCAGAGGATATACCTAGTTTTTTATATAAACCTTATTAAGAGGGCAGTTACTAATCCGCTTTTATTATAATAACTAGCTAATTCTAAACCAGGCCTAATACTCTTGCTTTATAAAAATAATCTAAATTTAGTAGAATATAAGATTAAGAAAATAATAGTAGTAAGAAATGCCTAAGGTTAGGGTAATTAATAGAATATATTAGTTAAGTAGGCAGGATATATTTAGCTAGTATAGGAACCCTTAAAAAGTTTTTTAAATATAATAGCACTAAAGTAGTATAAGGCATAATAAGGCAATATATATAGCAATAACAGGCCCGCATAAGGGGCAACCTAATTCCTGATTATATTCTGCTATAAGGTAATTAAAAATAAAAATAAAATAAAAAAAAAAGAAGACAAACTAACACACTATAGCAAACGCCTAGCTTATAACCAGGGCTGTAGTAGCTAGCAATGCTAGCGTTTTTAGGACTTGCCTTTCTCCTTAATATACTTATAAGCATATTTATATTACTAGTAGTGCTTAGCTTATAAGTTTATAATATTAAGGCAGCTAAAAGTAAATAAAAAAAGCAAACTTAAGTTTATAAAAAAGGTAGGCATAAGGGGGATATAAAATAAAAATATAGCTAAAAAAGGGAAGAGTATAAGGAAATTCTAAGGTAAGTAAAAAGGAATACTATTTAGGCTATTAATACCTTTATAAGAGTAATAAGAGTAGTGCTAAAAAAAGGTATTTTAAGGGCAAGGGTAATATAGTTAGTAAGAGCGCTATATTATATAAGGAGCTGCTTTAAGACTAAGGTACTTTAGGTTAAAAATAACTAAAAAGTATATATTTTTTATATTAAATTAATAGCCTTAAATTAAGCAGGAGTTCTTATAATATTAAGGGGGGTATAAGGGAGCTATAAAATAATAGCTAAAAGGGGGCTTAAGGTAGTAGTAATAATAGGAACTATAATATAAGCAGCTCTTAAGATATTCTTAAAGCAATGCCTAGTAAATATAAACTTAAGGGTTAAAATAGCTTATATAGCCTTATAGCTAAGAGCAGTAGGAATAGCTAGGGTTATAATTAAGCGCCCTTTATAAGTAAGATAGTGCAGATTCTTAATTATTTAGTATAACTTAGGATTTACTACTAAGAGCCCCTTTTCTTATTAATAGCTTTTATAATAGGCTTAATAAGCGTAGTAAGTATATTTATAGGGGTTTAGGAGATACTTAGCCTTATTATATACTTAAAGGTTATTAATACAGGGTATATAAAACTCCTTTAGTTTATTTATACTAGTAGTGTTTTTATTATTAGAATCACTAAGCATAGTAAGACTACTATATATATAATTTAAGTAAGAAGAAAGTAGGAAAGGGGGAGCTCTTATAGTAGTAAATATACTTTTTATACTAATAAAGTTAGTATTTAGACACTAAGATTCGCTAAACTAATTAAACTTATATATAAAAAGGGATAAAACTTAAAAGAAAACAGGGCAAATAATAATTAATAAGAGGAAGATATAAGGATAGCAAGCAGGACAGACGCAAAATAAGAAATTTAATAAGGGCATATAGGTTAATAAAAGAAAACAAAATAGAAGTTAGAAAGGGAAAACCTAGGTACTAAATTTATTATTATTTATGTACGCTAGGTAGCTAGAGCCACTAACTAGTTTATTAACTAACTTCTTAATATAGGAAAAACCCTAAGATAGGGGAGAAAACCCATATTCTTCCATATAGCTCCTGCTAAGCCTTTGATATAAAGTCTTTATTATTTCCAACCATTAGTATAAGATATCTGCTAGTTCCCCGGAACTACAAATAATAACAGAAGTATGGTTATGCTTTATATAAAAGGTTAGTATGTTAGTAAAAACCCCTTATAAGCACCTTCCCTTTTAGTCTGGCTCTTCCTTCTCTATCCTGTTGTTTCTATTGCCTCTAGTCCCTTTCTTAGCCTTGTTATTATGTATCTGCCATGCCTTACTAAGCTCTTCTGCTAACCTATACTGCTAAAGTTACCTAGTTAAAAGCACTTACTTTATAATATTTAGTGCTAGCTTCTTGTTATTAAGCGCTGCCCTAAGTTCCTGTAAATCTCTTATTATAGGCACTACTAGAATCAGTCTTAAATAGTTATATTCTAGGCATAATAGGATAAGGTAGTAGATATCCTTATCTCCTCCCTAGTATTAGCATATTAGTAAAGTTACCTCGGGCACCTGTCTATTATAAAGGAAGGTATTTAGCCTTATTTTTTCCGTTTAAAGCTGAACTAGGGCTGTAAATTTATACTTAAGCAGGCTATTATAAAGCTTTGCTATCTTTTTTGTGCTCTTAAAGTTAGGTTCCTTATTTACTGCTATTACTTTTGCCTGTTCTCTTCTTACCTAAGCCTTATACCTCTGCTAAATCCACTGTTTTTCCTACTCCCTCTTTAATTCCTGTCTAGCTATAAGGCTGCTAGGGAGGGGGGGGGGGGTATTAGGAAACGCCTTATAGCAATTATGTTAGCAGCCTCTTCCTTAGTATTATAGCTGTAATGCTATTAAATTACAGGCCTGCTATATCTTCTTGCCTATACTACTATCCTTAAGTCTTTAGTAGAATTATTGTTTAATATAATTAAGGTATAGATTTACTAGCAGTACTACTGCTTTTATTTTTAAGAGTATTACTAGTATTGCCTTATATGCCCCTATAACCTGCCTTAAGCATTCGTTTTATTCCCTTATAAATGCCTTTACTACCCCCTATGCTACCCCTTTTAGCTTACTGTGGGTATGGTATATCCCAGCTCTATAGGCTATTATGCTTTGTATTACCTATATATAAAGGGATCTTGCACACTTTAGTTAGCATTCCTACGTAAATGTAGCCAGCACTGTAAGCACTAATTTCTGCTGTGATAATTTAGCATTTACCTTCTCTATATAGGTTAACCAATGAAGCTTCTAGTGAATTTAAACCCCTAGGAATCGCGCTAATTATGTTGGTTGTATTATTGCTCTTCTAAGTTAGATTGTTGTTATAATCGCCTGCCTCTTTCTTATAAAGTGTATTAGCTTGCTCTTTTCTAGGTTAAACCTTAGCTTATACTCCTTTAACTACTCCTTATATATTCTCTAGGCTCTTTTTAGTTATACTTTTGTCTCCTCTGCTGTTTTTTTATATACTATAATGTTTATATTATCTAAGAACCCTAACATTAATGTTAATTCTGCCGCTGCTAGTCTTTAATATAATAGCATAATATAAAGCAGGAAAAGGATAAGAAACGCTAGCAACCCTTGCAGAACCCCTGTAGTGACTTGGATTTCCTTAGTAATATATCCGTTAAATGCTAATTATACTCTCCTTTTTAATGTAAAGCCCTATGCCTATTTAGCTATTTACCCTAGCAGTCCTAACTCCTTTATAGTGCGGATTAATTATTTATAGCTAATAGTATTAAACGCCCTAGTAATATCTAGCTATAATAATAATACTATCCCCTAGTAATGTTACGCTGTTCTTATAACCTCTTTTAGCATACTTAGTGCTATCTCTGTTAATCTGCCAGCCCTATTGCCTATTTATATATCTGGTAGTATATAGCCTTCCTTTGCTGTAATAGTAATCCTTCTTATAATAGCTCCCTTAATTACTTTACTTATTGTATTTAATAGTAATATCGGCCTCCACCCCCCTAGTCTGCCCAACTCCTTAGGGGACTTCCCAGGTTTATGTAAAACTACTACCTTTACTTGTTAGAAGGAGGCCGGATGATATCCTAAGCCGTAGTAAGCATTTGCAAGGCATATTAAACATAATATTAGGGCTGCTCTGTATAGCTTAAGGAAACCCGTTAGTAGCTTGTCCGGTCCTAGGGCTTTCTAACTTACTATATTCTTTATAACCTCTTTAATTTCCTCCTCTATAAACACAGGAACTGCCTAATTATTATTATAGTATCTTATCCCCTCCTTTACCTCCGGACCTAAAGCCCTAGCTGTGGATAGAGGGAAGAACCTCTCTGCAAATACCCTTGCCTTACCCTTATATGTAACCTTTACTATCTCCTCCCTACTGTTATCTCTTAGCCGGGTTAGTAGTAGGACCTATTGCCTTTTAGAAGGAAGTCTACTTTATAGCCGGGCCTAATGCTCTAGGGTCTAAAGACTCCCTTTAGACCTGAATAACTCACTAACTGCCTATTGCTAGCTACTTCTCTTTTCCTCTAAGATAATATAATCCTGTTTTTTTATAGCTTCTGTTAAGGCCTGCTATGCTTTTTACGTCCATTATTACCACTACTACTTATTAGCACATCTTGCCTTTACTATTACGTCCCTTACCCTTTTATTCTACTAAGGCTATGGTTTACTATGCCCTTAAGGTTGCTTAGGTGCTACTATATTAGCTATCTTTATAAGCTGTTAGGTAAGCTACTGTACATAGTTATTGATTTCTTGCTAGTTATATAGCAGAAGCTCTAATCCTTTCTTTTTAAGCCTATTTAAAGCCTTTGCTATAATAAGGTTCTCGTCCGCTATCCTCTAACCCTAGACTAACCCTAGGCTGTTGCTTAATTTCTTATTTGTCCTAATGCTAATAAGCTGGGGTATATGGTTAGATTCGGCGATTTCTACTAGCCTAATAAATTTAATACTAACGTTATAGGTGGTTTACGTATGGTTAATAGTGCTGTCCCTACTGCCATGTTCTCTCCTTATTACTTCCCTAAACGGCATAGCTAGGCCAAGTTGCCACCTTATTATAAATTCTAATATCTTATTATACCCCGGAGATATTTAGCTAAATCTGTCCTATAAGGGGTGATATTAGTTAAAGTCCCCTATAAACACACTCTGGCCCTTTGCCTAGGTATTAGCAAAGTATTATAAAGGCGTCTGCCACTCCCTTTTATAAGCCAGGGAGTAAATATTATATATCTCTACTTTATATAGCTTAATACTATACTAATCCTCCCCTCTCCCTATAGTCTAAAGTCCTGTCTTAACCTTTTAGTATATATAAATTACTATTCTTCTACTATATATTACTAATATATAGTGTCCTTAAGATAGATTTAGTAGTATACTATTATAGCCTCTTAGTTTCTAAATAGCTATTACCTTAGGGCTAATGTTATGCCCTAACGCTAGATGTACTAAATTGCTTTTCTTCTGTGTATTCTAGTATATAACCTTAATTATATACTCTATTATATGCTTTAGAGCACCCTGGTTAGGCTGGCTCTGGTATTGTTTAGCCCTTTAGTTGGCTATAGAAAGGCTAGTATTATGCCTTCTTCTACTGGTCTCTGTTATTCTAATCTTAGCTTATAGGTTTGTCTTGTAGAAGGGCCCCTTAGTTGTATGCTCCTTTCTCTTAGCTGCCTCTCTGTTAGTCCCCTGGTTTCTTCTCCCTAATAGCCCTTGCTTATAGTAGCCGTTATAACCTCTAACCGATAGTTACAGAAGAACAGCGGCCTTATAGCATAAGCCTCCCTGGCCTGCTACTATCTCTTATTGCTTACTAAGTATAGTTAAGACTATACTAAATATACCCTTATATAATTTAGGCATCTCTCCTGTACCTCGCCTGTTAACGTTAGGCAAGTCCTCTCTCCCTTAGGGTGTTTTCTAGTAGCATACCTACTATATCTTACTTCCTTCTTATAGTATCTGGTAATATGTTTAATCTTATAGCAGTTATAATATTGCTTTGGGTGGATCATCTTGTTATATAGCTTAGCGTTAAAAATCTCTACTTGGTATACTATTTCCCTATGGCATAGTTAGTTCGCTGCCTTAGTGCCCTTAACACTAACCACCAATAGTGCCCTTATTGCTATTCCTCTTAGCTTTTATACTATTATCTTTGCTATATTTAATCCATTCTCCTTTTTAATGTTCTTCCTTATATCCTTAATCGCAATGTGGTTCGTTAATTGTGTTAGAAATCCCTTAATAATTACATTAAACATCTTCCTATTTACTTCTGCCTTAGGTCTAAAGGCAACTCCTACCTAGGCTGTGTTTTCCTTTTATTTCCTTCTTGCTTCTATAAATATAATAACTATATCTCTACTTTATAATTAGTATGCTGCTACTACCTCCTCTATGCTAATAGCACTGTTTACTGCCTTTATAATCTCTTCTAGTAATCTGTTCCTAATTGCCTTGCTAATAGTGCTTCCCTTTACTAGTACTTCCTAGTAATAGCAGGCCAGTATCGCTATACCCTCTGTTTAGGCTAAAGGTATTATTATATTCTGCCCTGTAACTCTATAAGCTATAATATTTGCCTAAGTCCCCCTAACTGCTAATCTAGTCCTATAAATAGCTTTTATTGCCTCCTTAACCGCCTTCTTAACTATGGTTTCTACTCTACTGCTAACTGCTTCTATAATTAAGGCCTATAGGCCTCCTGTGTTAGTTCTTGCTTAGGCTATCTCCCCTTTTATATTTATAGTAATTTATATAAAAGTTCTAATAAAAGCTTATACTTTTATTATTTCTACTTTTAGAATAACTTTTATTATTAATTCCTTTAGTGATTTCATTTTATTCTTTAGTTTTTCTTATGCTATTATTACTCTAGGATTCTTTCCTTAATATTATGTTTCTTTCTAGGTAGTGCCTTATTTTTTATTAGTTATAGATCTATGTAAAAATTTATTAATTATTATACCCCTTGCGCCGCTTACTCCCCTTATATAATATACTATTACTAGGGGGGGTAATTAATAATAAGGAATCTGATATAGCAATTAATATAAAGCCCTGTGCCTGGGCAAAGGACCAACACCGCGGACACGACGCGGTATCACGCTTAAAACGAAAAAGAAGCACGGAATCGGATTCCTTATTATTAAATACCCCCCCTAGTAATAGCGCATTACGCAAGGGGAGTAAGCAGCGCGAGGGGTGTAATAATTAATGAATTTTCGCGTGGATCCGCGACTAACGAAGGACGAGGCACTACCTAGGAAGAAATGCGATATTAAGGAGAGAATCCTGGAGTAATAGTAGTATAGGAAAAACTAAAGAATAAAATAAAATTACTAAAGGAGTTAATAATAAAAGTTATCCTGGAGGCAGAAATAACAGAAGTGTGGGCTTCTATCAGGACCTTTATATAAGTTGCTATAGATGCAGGAGGGGAGATAGCCTGAGCAAAGACTAGCACGGGAGATCTACAGGCGTTGATTATAGAAGCGGTTAACAGTAAAGTTAAAACTATGGTTAAGAAGGCGGTTAAGGAGGCGATGGAGGCCGTCCCTAGGACTGGATCGACGGTTAGGGGGACTTAGGTGACTGTTGTAGCTCGCGGAGTCACAGGGCAGAATATGACGATACCTTTAGCCCAAATGGAGGGTATGGCAATACTGGCCCGCTATCACCGGAAAGCAATAGTAAAGGGAAATACCATTAGTAAGGCAGTTAGGAACAGATTGCTAGGAGAGATTGTAAAGGCAGTAAACAGCGCTATTAGCGTGGAGGAGGTAATAGCAGCACGCAGGCTGCAGAGTGGAGACATAGTTATTATGTTTACTGAGGCAGGGAGGAAATGGAAGGAAAACACGGCCTAGGTAAGAGTTGCCTTTGGACCTACGGCGGAAGTAAACAGGAAGATGTTTAGTGTGATTATCAAGGGATTCCTAATACGATTAACGAACCATGTTGCGATTAAGGATATAAGGAAAAACATTGAAAAGGAGAATGGTCTAAACATGGCGAAGATAATAGTGCGGAAGCCAAAGGGAACAGCGACGAGGGCACCACTAGTGGTTAGCGTTGAGGGCACTAAGGCAGCAAACCGCTTATGCTATGGGGGAATAGTATACTAAGCAGAGATTTTCGATGCCAAGCCATATAACGAGATGGTCTACCTAAAGCAATGTTATAATTACTATAAGATTAGACATATTGCCAGGCACTGTAAGGAGGAAGCAAGATGCGGCAGGTATGCTGCTAGAAAACACCCCAAGGGAGAGAGGACTTGCCCGACGTTAACAGGCAAGGTACGGAAGAGATGCCCAAATTGCGCAGGGGCATATCCAGCATAGTCTCGGCTATGCTCGGTGAGCAATAATAGGTGGTAACAGGCCCGGGAGGCTTACGCCATAAGGCCGCTGTTCTTCCGCGACCATCGGTCGGAGGCCGTGACAGCTACTACAGGCGAGGGTTATTATAGAGAAGAGACTAGGGGATTAATAGAAAGGCAGCTAAGAGGAAGGAGCATACAACTAAGGGGCCTTTTTACAAGACAAACATACAAACTACGATTAGGACGGCAGAGACCGGCAGAGGAAGGCACGATACTAGCCTTCCTACAACCGATAAGAGAGCAGAACAATACCGGAGCCAGCCCAACCAGGGTGCTCCGAAGCACACAATAGAGTATATGATTAAGGTCATATACTGGAATACACAGAAGAAAAGCAATCTAGTATATCTGGCGTTGGGGCATAACGTTAGCCCTGAGGTGATAGCCATCCAGGAACCAGGAGGCTATAACAGTATACTGCCAAATCCATCTTAGGGGCACTATACGTTAGCAATATACAGTGGAAGAACGGCGATTTATATACACCGGAAGGTCGAGGCAGGGCTTTGGACTACAGGGAGGGGGGAGGATTAGTGCAGTGTCAAGCTATGTAGAGTAGAGGTGTACAATATATATTCCCCGGCTTACAAAAGGGGGTGGCAGACGCCTCTACAACACTTTGCCGATACCTAGGCAAAGGGCCGGAGTGTGTTTATGGGGGACTTCAACCAACATCACCCCTTGTGGGACAGATTCGGCCGAACATTTCCGGGGCATAATAAGATATTGGAATTCATAACGAGGTGGCAACTCGGCCTAGCTACGCCGTTTAGGGAAGTAATAAGGAGAGAACATGGCAGTAGGGACAGTACTATTGACCATGCGTGGACCACCCACGACGTTAGTGTCGAATTCATCGGGCCAGTGGAAATCGCCGGATCTGACCATGTGCCCCAGCTTATTAGCATTGGGACAAACAAGGAATTAAGCAACAGCCCAGGGTTGGTCCGGGGTTGGAGGATAGCGGACGAGAACCTTATTATGGCAGAGGCTTTAAACAGGCTTGGAAAGAAGGGGTTAGAGCTTCTGCTGTGTAACCGGCAAGAAATCGATGACTATACGCAGTGGCTTACCTAACAGCTCACGGAGATAGCCAATACAGCAGCACCTAAGCGACCTTAAGGGCACAGCAAACCACAGCCTTGGTGGAATAAAAGGGTAAGGGACGTGATAGCAGAGGCAAGACGTGCTAATAGGCAGTGGCGGTAACAACGGACGCAGGAAGCGTGGCAGGCCTTGACAGAAGCTACAAAAAAACAGGATTGTGTTATCTCGGAGGAGAAGAGAAGTAGCTAGCGACAGGTAGTTAGCAAGTTATCCAGGTCCAAAGGGAGTCTTTAGACCCTGGAGCGTTAGGCCCGGCTACAGAGTAGACTTCCTCCTAAAAGGCAACAGGTCCCACCACTAACCCGGCTAGGAGACGATGGTAGGGAGGAGATAGTAGAGGTTACATACAAGGGCAAGGCGAGGGCATTTGCAGAGAGGTTCTTCCCTCCATCCACGGCTAGGGCTCTAGGTCTAGAGGCAGAGGAGGGGACAAGATACTGTGATAATGATCAGGCAGTTCCCGTGTTTACAGAGGAGGAAATTAAAGAGGTTATAAAGAATACGGCAAGTTAGAAAGCCCTAGGACCGGACAAGCTGCCAACGGGTTTCCTTAAGCTATGCAGAGCGGCCCTAATATCGTGTTTAACACGCCTTGCGAATGCTTGCTGCGGCTTGGGATATCATCCGGCCTCCTTCCGACGAGCGAAGGTGGTAGTTCTACGCAAACCTGGGAAGTCCCCTAAGGAGTTGGGCAGACCGGGGGGGTAGAGGCCGATATTACTATTAAACACAATAGGCAAAGTAATTAAGGGAGCTATTACAAGGAGGATCACTATTACAGCAGAGGAAGGCTATATACTACCGGACATACAAATAGGCAATAGGGCTGGCAGATTAACGGAGATAGCACTGAGCACGCTAAAAGAGGTTATAAGAACGGCGTGGCATTACTAGGGGATAGCATTATTACTACAGCTAGATATTACCAGGGCGTTCAACACTGTTAGCCATAAACGATTAATCCGCACTATGAAGGAGTTAGGACTGCTAGGGTGGATGGCCAGATGGGCACAGGGCTTTACATTAAAAAGGAGAGCACAATTGGCGTTTGACGGACGTATTACCAAGGAAATCCAAGTCACTGTAGGGGTTCTGCAAGGGTCGCCGGCGTCTCCTATCCTCTTCCTGCTCTATATCACGCCACTATATCAAAGACTAGTGGCAGCGGAATCAACGTTAACATTGGGGTTCTCGGATAATATAAACATTATAGTATATAGAAAAACAGCAGAGGAGATAAAAGTATAACTAGAAAGAGCCTAGAGAATATATAAGGAGTAGTCAAAGGAGTATAGGCTAAGGTTCAACCTAGGAAAGAGCGAGCTGATGCACTTTACAAGGAAGAGGCAGGCGATTATAACAATGATCCAACTTAGCAGAGCAATAATACAACCGACACAATCAGCGCGATTCCTAGGGGTTTGGATTCACCGGAAGCTTCGTTGGTCAACCTATATAGAGAAGGTGAATACTAAATTATCACGGCAGAAATTAGCGCTTACAGCGCTGGCTGCGTTTACGTGGGAATGCCGACTAGAGTGTGCAAGATCCCTTTATACACAGGTAATACAAAGCACAATAGCCTATAGAGCTAGGATATACCACACCCGCAGCAAGCCAGAAGGGGTAGCACAGGGGGTAGTAAAGGCATTTATAAGGGAACAGAACGAATGCTTAAGGCGGGTTATAGGGGCGTATAAGGCAACGCTAGTAACACTCTTAGAGACAGAAGCAGCAGTGCCGCCGGTGGATCTGTACCTTAATTACATTAAACGACGATTCCACTAAAGACTTAAGGATAGTGGCATAGGCGAGAAGATACGGCAGGCCTGTAATTTGATAGCATCGCAGCTACGACGCCAAGGAAGAGGCCGCCAACGTAATCGCTATGAGGCGTTTCCTGATGCCCCCCCCCCCCTCCCTAGCAGCCTTACAGCCAGACAGGAATTAGAGAGGGAGTGGGAAAAATGGTGGATCTGGCAGAGGCGTGAGGCTTAGGTAAGAAGAGGACGGGCAAAAGCAACAGCAGCAGACAAGGAACCTAACTTCAAGAGCACAAAAAAGATAGCAAAGCTCTATAATAGCCTGCTCAAGCATGAATCTACGGCCCTAGTTCAGCTTTGAACGGAAAAAATAGGGCTAAATGCCTTTCTCTATAACAGACAGGTGCCCGAGGTAACTTCACCAATATACTAATGCTAGGGAGGAGACAAGGATATTTACTACCTTATCCTGTCATGCCCAGAATATAACCATCTAAGACCGATTCCGGCAGTGCCCATAATAAGAGATCCGCAGGAACTTAGGGCGGCGCTTAACAATAAGAAGCTAGCACTAAATATCGTGAAGTGGGTGCTTTCGACTGGGCGACTTCAGCAGTACAGGTTGGCAGAGGAGCTTGGTAAGGCGTGGCAGATACGCAATAACAAGGCTGAGAAAGGGACCAAA
>AFQZ01001030.1:0-18761 GCA_000222935.2 Aciculosporium take MAFF-241224
TACTACTACTACACACTACACACACACACACACACACACACACACACACACACACACACACACACACACACACACACACACACACACACACACACACACACACACACACACACACACACACACACACACACACACACACAACACACACACACACCAAAAGGGCAAAACACCTCGGTTCGCTTTCGTCTGCCGAATAAAACACCATGTCAGCCGTCGACGACGAAAAGGGGAGCAATTTCTTCCAGCACGCGCGGCAGACAGCCGACCAGAACCGCGAGGTCCAATGCCCGCCGCACACGACGGACAAGCGCCTCATGGCCAAGATTGACCTGCACGTTATTCCTTTTCTGTGCATCATGTACTTGTTGGCATTTCTTGGTAAGAAAAAAAGAACCCGACGAGTCTTGAGAACCATGCTGCGTAGAATTCTCGCAGCATTCCGACGTACAATCCCATGCTTTGTACGTTTCCGCTTCCTGTGCATGGCTTGAACTTGACCGTATAGTCTACAGAATGCCTAACAACACCAACAGACAGAGTCAATATTGCGAATGCAAAACTATACCACCTCCGGGAAGACCTCGACATGCTCAGCTCGCCGTCGAGGTTCAACACGGCCATTGTCATCTTCTTTGTGCCCTACGTTCTTTTCGAGATCCCGTCCAACATTCTGCTGAAGAGATTCAAGCCCTCGACGTGGCTGTCGCTCAACATGTTTCTGTTTGGCCTCACGACGATGCTGCAGGGGCTTGTGCAGAACTACGCGGGGTTGCTGGCGACGCGCTTCTTTCTGGGCTTGTTTGAGACGGGCATGTTTCCGGGAGGTGAGCGAATTGTACCTGTGCCTTGTCACATCCTCTCTCTCTCTTTCTTTTTTTTTTTTTTTTTTTGTACCTGTGCCTTGTCACATCCTCTCTCTCTCTCTTCTTCTTTTTTTTTTTTTGTTTGTTTGTTTGTTTGTTTGTTCCTCTGGGTGGGACAAAAAAACTGACGCAAGAGGCCTGCTGCCACCCATCTCCAGCCTTCTACCTCATCGGCATGTGGTACCGCCGCCACGAGGCCCAACGCCGCTACTCCTTCTTCTTCAACAGCACGACCCTCGCCGGCGCCTTCGGCGGGCTCCTCGCCGCCGCCATCGGCAAGATGAGTGGCCTGCGGGGGTACAACGGCTGGCGGTGGATCTTCCTCATCGAAGGCGGCTTCACCCTCCTCGTCGGCCTCTTCTTCTACTTCTGGCTGCCCAACTTCCCCGAGCAGGCCGGGTGGCTCACCGAAGACGAACGCCAGTACGTGGCCGCAAAGCTGCGCCTCGACCAGGGCAGGGCCGGCCTCGAGCGCGACATCACCCCGGGTGCCGCCCTCGGCGTCTTCAAAGACTACAAGGTGCTCGTCGGCGGCGTCATGTACCTGGGGCTGGTCGTGCCGGCCTACGGCTACGCCTACTTCTCGCCCAGCATCATCAGCAGCTACGGGTACGGCGCGACGGAGACGCAGCTGCGGAGCGTGCCCCCCTGGGCCGTCTCCTTTGTCTTCTCCATGCTCGTGGCCACTCTCTCGGACCGGCTGCGACACCGCGCCCTGCTGGCCGTCGGCGCCGTGTGCGTCGCCATCGCGGGCTTCGTCATCCTGCACGCCGTCGACCGCAACCGCGACGTGCAGTACGGGGCGCTGTTCCTCGCCGCCATGGGCGCCTACACGGCCATGCCCATCGTCGTGTGCTGGTTTAACATGAATCTGGGGGGCCACCTGCGGCGGGCCGTCGGCAGCGCCTGGCAGGTCGGCTTCGGCAATCTGGGGGGGATCATTGCCGCGTTTGTCTTTGAGCAGGACAAGGGCGGCAGGTCGGACTATGGTCTCGGGTACAGCAGCTGTATCGGCTTTTGCTGCGTGTCTATCGCCGCGTGCGCCGTCTACGCGCTTGGGTGCTGGAAGGCGAACCGGGACCGGGACCAGGGGGTGGAGGATGTGGGGAAGTTGTCTGAGGAGGAGAAGGTGGCGCTGGGGGATCTGAACCCTAGTTATCGGTATTTGCTGTAAATCCTGAGGCCTTGGAAAACCTCGGCTGAGCTACAGACTCTTTTTTTCTTTTTTTCTTTTTCTTTTTTTTTTTTTCTCCCCAACCTGTTGAGTTGAGATTTGATTTGCTCTGGAATGCACCAGGTGGAGTGAGTGAGTGGGACCTCGTTGGCGTGCACCGATGCCGGCGGGCCCTTGATGGCTTCCTTTCTTGCCGTGGGGTAAAGGTTGATTCTTCTTCATCACGACGGCGCGTGACGACAACCGATTCGATTGATACGGTCCTACATCAATCCATATACCTACCCCCCCCCCCCCCCCGCCTGCTCCGACCGCCTCCATACCTAAAGACCAGCACAATGGCACCGCAAGCTACAGTGCGACACGCCCAGCGCCAAGGTACGAACATCATCAAGCGCGGCCACCCCCTCCCTCCCCTCCTCTTCCGCCTCCGGCAGGGCCCCCGGGGGGGGGGGGGGGCATTCCCAAACATCCAATGACCAAGACGCCGCAGACGCGCCCTCCATCCTAGGCCTCATCAAGGCCCTGGCCCTCTACGAAAAAGAGCCCGACGCCGTCGAGGCCACCGTCGAGACCATCCAAAACACCATTGCCTTTGCGCCGCCGCCCGACGCCAGCGCCAACGACGCGGATGCCATCCCGGACACGCAGCCCATCACGCCGCAGCGGCCATCCCGCTGCCTGCTCATCTTTGGCCCCGAGAGCGGCACCACACCCGTGGGCATGGCCCTCTACTTTTACAATTACAGCACGTGGCGGTCCCGGCCGGGCATCTACCTCGAGGATCTGTTCGTGCAGCCGTCGGCGCGCGGCAACGGCTACGGCAAGAGACTGCTCGTTGAGCTCGCCAGGCAGGTTGTTGCCATGGGGGGCGGGCGGCTCGACTGGTCGGTGCTCAGGTGGAATGAGCCGAGTATTCGGTTTTATGAGGCCATCGGGGCGAAGGCCATGGATGACTGGGTGGGGATGCGGGTTGAGGGTCCGGGGCTGGAGAAGCTTGCTCGCTTGTTGGATTGAAGTCGTGGCTGGGCAGGTTCAGTGTTGCGTAGTTGGGAGGCCGAAAACAAAATGAGATGAGGAAGAAAAAGTTGAGAGCACTCTTGTTTTTGGGGACGTGTTTGCGGGCACTCTTGTTTTTGGGGACGTGTTTGCGGTAGAGACTTTCCATATGCCCGATTTGCCTGTTATGGGCTTGCCATGGGCTTGCCAGTCTGGTCTGCCCCCTCAAAGATTTGCATCTGCGTGGCCGTCGGAGAGGGCAGCCTGGGCGCCGGCTTCCCCCATTTGAAGGCGTACTGCAGCGTGTTGGGGTCTTGTTCCATCTGGGGCGTCAGCTGCCACGTTCGGTTGTAGACTCTGCGGAACCATCTGCTCGAGATTTCTGTGCCGCGCGGCCGTCCGCCGTACGGACCGCAGTCGTGCCGTCCTGTGCGTCGTTGCTGCGACATGGTCCGTGGCTGCTCGACTCTTGCCGTCGGGATCATGGCAAACGCCTCCCAGTCCCAGTTCTCGTGGCCAGCGGTTTCGTCCACGAGAGGGTGCGGCCGCCGAGCGGGAACTGCCCACTCGCCGGCCTGCTGGGCGCCTTGGCTCAGGCGCTGTAGGAGCTCCCACTCGCCTCTTCCCAGCGGCGGCATAATCTTGTCTGCATTCCGCCTCCACCAAGACGCGCGTTTGGTCCGCACGAGGCTCGCGGCGGGGGGCTTGCCCCAGATGTTGGTCTTGGGAACCATCTGATCTGGGTCGAGGGCCTTGACGGCCTTGCCCGGCCAGCTCGTCGAGTCCTTTGTTTCCCTTCGTTGGTCTCGCTGAGAGCGTATGATTTGCAGCAGCTTGGGCTGATCCCACTTTTCGAAAAACGAATTCTTGTGGCCGCTTTGCGTCTTGGCCTCTGCTGGACAGGAGGAGTCTGCCGAGGTTGGATGGGTAGGACCTGAAGCGGCGGTGGTCTGGCCTAGGATCGATTCCAGCGCTTGCGTGTCGCCGGGCCCTTGTGGTTGGACGAGCGTGCTCATGAGCTCGCGCCGCCGGTTTCCCGTCCGGCCGAAGCCTTTCAGGACGAGAGCCTCCATGGCGGCCTTGTCGCCGCTGTTGGCGGCTCGCAGGGTGCGCAGGGTGCGCATGGCCTTGGAGCGGCGCTTCTTGGTGTGCATGCCATCTATTCGGTTGTTGTGGAACCGTTTTCGGATCGTCGAGTCGATGGTGTTTCGGAAGGCCGGTGGTAGGTAGGAGGCTTCTCGGAGGAGGTGACGGTAGAGTTGGAGCGGTTTCAGAGAGAGAGGCAGCGGGTGCCAGGGGGGTGGCATTGTGGTGGCAGACTGCAGACGAGACAAAGGGAACACAGGTTGAGAAGTCTGCAGGCGTGTTTGGATTTGACGAGCGGCCTTGGGGACGACGATGCTTGTGTGTCTGATGTGACAGGCACAAAATCACAAATGCGGCAGAATTATTGGGGTCGGTGGGCCGGCCCAACCTCGGGCTGCCACCGTTGTGTGCATGTGCGTGTAAGAAGACGGCCTTGTGTTTCCACGACGACTGGTTGTCATGATTGCAGGTTCCCGACAGACCTGCACTCGGCAAAAAGATGACCTTGTCGTTCGCGCCCGCTGATCATCTTACACGATGCCATTGGTGGCTAGAAAGAACTGTGAAGCATCCATCGGAATGCTTGCCTGCTTCTTTCCATGTTCGGTCGAGCCCCACCATCAGACCAGAGATGAATCAGATGATCCACCAGGGCTGAGGCTGAACGTTGATAGGTTCTGTCCTTTCCTTCCCTCGCGTCGCGTTTTGACACGCCACGACACGCCCGATTCACGAAACAGACACGTCTCGCTTAATTGATCGTCGTCCATTCCATGTCCTTGGACGCCTCTCGATCCACGCCATCGTCGGGCAATCGTCCATACTGTCGTCTCTCGGCCAGGCCCAGCACATGCATGACCAAGCCGAAGCCCATGCATGTCTGATGTACATTTCGTGCTGCTTCTCCATCCCGTTCGCCTGTGTTGCACCGTCTTTTCCCAAGCAACGCAAACGACGAGGCATTGCAACGGTCGCCGCTCGCTGATCGAGGAACTGAACAATCACTTGTTGACCCACACGACAACGACTCAGACTCAGTTCCTGGGCCGTCATTGTGCAAAGTTTGCATCCATCCTGGCCGAGATCGCCTTTGGCCTCTCCCGACGACTAAGGACGGACCGACGCACACCACGGCCATCTGGCATTCTGGCTTTCTGCATTCTGGCTTTCTGCATTCTGGCTTTCTGCTACCCTCCTCCCCTCCTGGATCAGGTACCGCCAGTGCTGCATACTACTTCCTACCAAGTAAGTACTTACCTACCAAGGCACCTCCTGCTGCACTGCACACAGCCCGCGCTGCCCGCCCTGCATCCAGCCCACTTGCTCCGTTTCGCCAGACGCTGCGCATCCCGACGTCGCCATTTGACCGTACACATTGTTTGCTCAACAGTCCTTGGCCCGCGTTTCGCCCAGGTCGCAATCAAACTCTACAGCGACATCTTTGGCGTTCGGAAATCGTGGCGCTCATGTTCCAAGACACCTGTTGACGGTTTGGGCCAGCCAGAATTCTGCTTTGGCAGCCGCTTCCCTCCTTGGCTAGAGATTTTGTCAAGACAAAAGGAGTCGCTGCGCAAAACCTACACCACCTACCTCCCTTCGACTCCCGCTTCCCTCCTTGGCTAGAGATTTCGTCAAGACAAAGGAGTCGCTGCGCAAAACCTACACCACCTACCTCCCTTCGACTCCCGCTTCCCTCCTTGGCTAGAGATTTCGTCAAGACAAAGGAGTCGCTGTGCAAAACCTACACCACCTCCCTTCGACTCCCGCCACGTCTTATCTAGAGGTGCTGTTCGCGCCACGGCTTTCGGGTTCTGGGCCAGACCTTCAAAATGCCACCCGCATCGCAATCCTCGCAACAGTCCTTCTCGATGAGCCAACAATCCCAACCGAGACATGGCGGCGGCTCTTTCCATCAGGGGTACCATGCATCTGATGGTTCTGATCCAATATTCAAGGTATGCGTTTGCTGCACTTGACGAGACGATTCCCCCTCGTCTCTCCCGACATCTTGCGTGGGTACCAATCATCGATATCTTCTTGCAGTCCTCCTACTCGGGCATAAACGTTTACGAAATGGAAGTCAACAACATATCCATCATGAGACGAAGACACGATTCATGGCTCAATGCCACGCAGATTCTCAAAGTTGCTGGTGTCGACAAGGGCAAACGCACCAAAATCCTCGAAAAGGAAATCCAGACCGGCAAGCATGAAAAGATACAGGGAGGCTACGGCAAGTACCAGGGCACCTGGGTCACGTATGAGAGAGGCCTTGAGCTCTGCCGGCAATATGGCGTCGAGGATCTGCTGCGACCAGTGCTGACGCACGACATGGGTCAAGATGGCGGTGTTGCTGGTAGCGGAGACTTCAACACGCCCACCAAGGAGCAAGCCATGGCAGCTCAGCGAAAACGCCTGTACAACTCGGGCATGGATGGCCGACCCAATGGCATGACGGGGACCTTTTTCAAGAACATATCCAGCACGGCATCACATGCCGTCGCGGCCATTAGCAAAGCCCGAATCGACTCGCCCAGCCTCAGGGCGCGCAATGGCTTGCCTCGCGTGCCTAGCCTCAGCAGACAGCCCTCGACGCAGAACGGGGACGAATGTCCGCCGGCAAACTCGCAGCAGAGCTACGCTTCCGACTACGGGCAGCAGCAGCAGCAGCAGCATGTGGACTCTGCATTCTCATCGCAGCAAGGAGCCGCCGCCATGTCGGCTGTGTCTGAATCTGAACCTCCTAGAAAACGCCAGCGAGTTCCCATGACGCCAGCCGAGAGCATGGATGGCTACGGGCAAACCATGGACATGTATGCCACGGCGTTTCCCGGCTCACCCACGGAACCAAACGAGTCCTTCATCTTTTCACAGAGCGCAGCCAATGATCGATCATCCGAGGAAGTGAACAACGGCCCCTTGGCCCCGTTACCTTATGACATGTCTCCCGATGTCGAGGTGAAGCGCAGCATGCTGATGGGCTTGTTCATGGATTCTTCGACGACCGACAGCGCCAAGCATGACATGCTTCGAACATTTACCCCGGCAGAGCTTGACATGCCTATCGACCCGCAGAGCCATACCGCTCTCCATTGGGCGGCAACTTTGGCCCGCATGCCGCTCCTACGCGCCCTTATTGCTGCCGGCGCATCACCGTATCGAGTGAATGCGTCGGGTGAGACTGCTTTGATGCGCGCCTGCCTGGTGACCAACTCAATGGATCAGGGCTCGTTCCCGGACTTGCTCGAGGTTCTGGGAGGTACAATCGAGTCGCGAGACCACAAGGGACGTACCGTCTTGCACCACATTGCCGTCACCAGCGCCGTCAAGGGTCGCAACGCTGCCAGCCGATACTACCTTGAAAGTCTCCTGGAATGGGTTGTTCGACAAGGAAGTGCCCCCGGCAGCCAGGCCAACGGCAGCGTGCCAAGCAGCTCGCAGTCCGTGATTCCCAAAATGGGCATTGCTCGTTTCATGAGCGAGATTGTCAATGCCCAGGATAGCTCGGGTGACACGGCTCTCAATATCGGCGCCCGGATTGGCAACAGGAGCATCATCTCGCAGTTGCTGGAAGTGGGGGCCGATCCCAACATTGCCAATCGTGTTGGCTTGCGGCCGCTTGATTTCGGCGTCGGTGGCGAGAATACCGAGGGCAAAGCCAAGGGCGATGATGCGCTGGCAGAGAAGCATGGGGTTAATGGAAGTCAACGCACGCGGGAAAGTAGCGATGGGATTATTGCCTGTGAGTTTTGCTCTCGTCCCCCTCCTTTTTAGTAGTTGTATATGCAAAGACCTTCAAATGCATCCCTCGTCCCACCTTGACTGACTGGGTCTCCCTTTAGCCATCACGCACTTGCTCAACGAAACTGGTGCAGCGTTTCAACAAGAAATCAAGGGCAAGCAGACGTCACTAGACGCAATGCACGCCACCCTTCGTACGACGTCTGCACAACTGGGAGAATCGCGAAGGAGCATGGAGCAGCTCTTTGAAAGTGTTAGCAGGCAGCAACTGGGGCGGCAAAAGGTGTCCAACCTGGCGCATGCGCGCGAGGACGAGCAGCTCCATCTCATGAATGAGCAGTCGCGGTCTTTGCAACCCAACCCGTCGTCGTCGTGGGAAACGGGGCTATCGGCCATGGTCGAGGCGGCCGCAGAAGAGTCATCGGCCCACGGCGGTGGGGAGGGACTCCTTCCCCCGGAGTCTGTTTTGCGAGCGCGGCTCCGCATCATTGAGGGCCGGCGCGACGTGACGAGCAAGATGGTGCAGGCTCTCAAGGGCCGGAGCCGCGACGTCGAAGTCAAGTACCGGCGGGTTGTGGCCTTGTGCACGGGCGTGCAGGAAGGGGATGTGGATGCCGTGGTGGATGGTCTCCTCAAGGCGGTGGAGAGCGAGCACGAGGAGCTCGATATTGGCCGTGTGCGGAGGTTTCTCGGCGGTGTAGAAGGCGTGGTGCATTAGGTTTGCGTGGCGCCGGTGGGACACTGCGCGTGTGGCGGCAGTTTTGGGTTGGGTGTTTTCTTTTCTGTTTAGATATCCCGGTTGGTTTATGTATGTTGATTGGTGTCTTGTGGTTGGACAAGCTCATCCTTGGGTTCCTCTGATGACACAGGATTCTTGGTCTTGGTTGACTAGTGTTGTTCGGTTTTTTTTTTTTTTTTTTTTTTTTTTCAGTTGGTATTCTGGCTGCGGTTTTGCGCAGAGCCATATGCGGAACGGCGTTGGTCATCAGGATGGCGGCATCCTGGTTGTTTTCCTGGCACTGGCACATGGTGCCATGTGTGTTCCTTTTTTTTTTTTTTTTTTTTTTTAGGGGTGGGGGGAGGGGGCTCGATGCAAATATAAAGTCGAGTTTTCTTGTTGAATGAGGACCTTGGCGTGTGTTGTCTCGGTAGGCAAGTATCAACTTGAGTTTGCGGTGTTGGATAAGCCATTTTGCGTATCTCGTCTTCTCGGGCTGCCTGGCTGCTACGACATGACTGGTGTGCCAGCAAGTAAGCAACTCCCAGTAGTAAATGGCCGTTCCATTACCACACCCCGTTTTTGGGTAAGAAGAAATGCCCAAGGGGTACGTATGATTCGCCGAGGACTCTAACTATACCCCAGCTGCCTGCCTCCTACCTGCCTACCGGCCTATCTGTGCAGATACTCCAGTAGACCGCATCCCATGCCAGCCAAAACGCCATGCCATGCCATGCCATGCCATGCTCCGGGATAGAAAAATGAACAAAGCAAAACGGAAAGAAAGAAGCAGAGAGCCGTCTGCAAAAGACAGACCTAGGAGGAACCGGCCCGATACACCCCCTCCCACCTCCTCTCCACGTCCCCGATGCTTCCCCTCACGCTCTCCATCTCCCCCTCCAACTCCTCCACGTTTCTCGCCAAAGCACCCACCTCCTCGAAGCGGCGCGCCCCCGTCGCACGGCGAATCATGTCCTCGACCATGAATTTCTGCTCCTCCAGGACGGCGAGCCGCTCTCTGAGGTCCTTTTCTTCGGTCTCGAGCTGCGCAACGACGGTGGTGGTGGTGGTGGCCGCCCTCGACGCGGAGCTAGACGCGGACGCGGCGCGCTCGGAATGGCGCAGGAGGCTCGTCGACGCCGACTGCTGCTTCGGTGGGGCGGCGGCCGATCGGGCGGTCCCCTGCTGCCGGCGGAGCAGCACCCCCGGGAGGCTCCTGAGCGGGAGCATATTCGTGTGGAGAAAGGTGCTCGCGTACGCATACACGGCTTGCTGCAGCCGCTGCTGGGTCGCGCTCTGGGTCTTGAGATCACGGAGGCGCCTGGCCGCAAGTCCATACTTTGTGAAGCCATCCATGAGGCGCTTCCGAATCTTGGCCGCCTCCTCCATCTGCGCGTGCGTCGTCGCGGCGGGGCACGCCCCACGGCTGCCGAAGTCGTCCGTCTCTTCTCCTTCTCCGGGGACAAGGGTCGGCGGCGGCGGCGACGACGGCTGGAGCACCTGGAGAGTTTGGTGAAACGACGGCATGAGCTGGCGGATGCCGCGCTCGAACTGGCGCAGCGTCTCGTACGCCTTCTGGTCGGGCGGCTTGTGGAGCACCGAGGCGGCAAAGTCGCGGCCCGAGAAGATGGTGCGGTGGCACTCTCGGCACATGCGGATGTCGACCGCCCGGGTGCTGCTGCTGCTGTCTGGCTGCCGCTCGCCGCCGCCGCCGCCGCCGTTTGTGTCTGTCTTTTCCGTCGTCGTCGGTATTCGCGACGGCGCGGCGCAGCTCGCGACGTTGAGGCTTGCTGGCGAGGAACATGCCGTCGCGGCGTCGGCGCACACGATCCGGCCGCAGATCCGGCAGTGGTGCCGCCGGAAGGTCCACGAGCCGAACTCTTGCTGGCAAAAGGGGCATCGGGCTACTTTTTCGTCGTCCTCCCACGTGACGACCGTCTGCTCGAGCACCTTCCGGGCATTCCTTTGGCCCGTCAAGGACGCGACGGGTGACAGGATGGAGCCGCCGTTTTGCACCGGAACCTTGTCTGGCGGGTCGGCCAGCAGCTTGGTCAGCTTGGTCAACCGCTTTTCCAGCCGGGACACTTCGAGGGTCTGCCGCTCGACTCTTTTTCGGCGCATGGCCGCAAACGCGCTCGTGCGGTCCACGACGACGCCCTCGTGGTCGTTGTAGCCCTCGCGCGACTTGTAGCACGTTTCGCAGACGCGTGCCCAGTAGCCGCGGACTGGTTCGTGGATGGCACTCCTGCTCAGCTTCATCTGGTACATGGTGTGCTGCTCGCAGAACAGCTTCCCGCAATGCCTGCAGTTTATGCTGCCGTTCAGGGGACCCAGCCTCTTGCCACACGCGGGATCGGTGCACACGTCTTGGCTTGTCGACCGCTGCCAGTGGCTCCGTGTAATCACGTCGTCGGGGTCGAGGGGGGTCTCCGTCGGGGCTTTGCCAGGAGCCGATGCCGAGGCCGGGCCCGCGACCGGATGCGAGGCGTTGGACTCGAAGACGTCGAGGCCGCGTAGTTTTTGGTTCAGGAGGGACAGCGGCTGGAAGCGCTTGGCCTTGAGGACCTGCTTGTCGAACCAGGTCTTGACCTCGTCCTGTGCCGCTTCTGGTAGTTCTTGGTGGGTGTCGTCAATGTGTCGGTTTAGCTGGAGGAGCGTGACCTGCACAAGGGCTCGTCAGAAAAACAAACAAGACGCTTGGATGCCGCTTTGTTTCGAGCGTCTGTCCATGCGCCGAGGCCCGTCGCTTTTTTTACACTAACCATGTCCTCGCTGCAAATGGGGCACACAAGCGCCGTCGGAGCAGACACGTCGTTGCCGCCCCGCGCCCCGGCCCCGACGCTGATGCTGGATCCAATGTCCTGGCCGAGGTCCGGGAGGCTCCCCGTCGCGGGCGGGGACAACGAGGCCGAGCCCATGGAGATGGTGCTCTCGGACGGCGGCAGCGGGCTCACGGATCGAGGGGCCGTCGGCACGGGGGCGAGACCCTTGCCGCTGCCGAGGATACGGCCGCCGCCCAGCTTTCTTCCAGACATGGTCGTGCCGGCGAGCGGGGGGCATTCGGCGATGTCGGGCGGGGGGCAGGCGGGGGGCAGGCAGGCCGGAGAGCACCTCGGGCCGACGAGGACGCGGCGTCGTCGAGCTACGTGTCCCGCGGGCAGTGCGGCAGGACGTTGCGTGCATGCGCGGCGGCGAGGAGGCGAGGAGGCGCGAATGCTGATGGTATGGGCGTGGTGATGGGGCCTTTGCTGTTGTCGCCGTGCCTCGGCGAGGCTGACGGCAGCTGGTGTGCAGACGTGTGGTGATGATGTGACGTTGGGCGGCGCCCGCCGAGGTGCTGGCCGCAGGCAGGTGGCAGGCAGGTGGCTTTGAGCAAGAAATAGTGGATGATGTAAGAGCCGTGGCGGGGCTGGACCAGCCCAGGCTAGGCCGAGTCTGGTGACGTGCTGCCGAGGAATGGTGGAGAGCTCCACTGGACGTGTCCCCCGTCCCCGCTGAAGCTTGAATTCTCATCGACGGTGACGATTCCACATGGCTCCTTGGCATCCATCCCCCTTTTGTTTCCCTTTCCGAATCGTGCCTTTCCATCTCCACCCCTGGACATGGCAAAGACTTTCCCCGAGGTCCAGCCCGGCGGCAGCCTCATCCTCGCCTGGCAGGTCAAGGACAAAAAAGTGCTGATTGTCGGCGGCGGCGAGGTGCGTCACGATGACCTCCAGGTTCCAAACCACGTCCCAACAACTCCCGAGCCAAAACATCTCACACGAAACATCTCACACGAAACATCTCACACGAAACATCTCACACAAAACAACAACAACTCCCCCCCCCCCGGTGCTGCCATGCTAACTCGAAAGCCAGGTCGCAGCCGGCCGCATCCTCAACTGCCTCAACGCCGACGCCCACGTCGTCGTCGTCTGCCCAGCCTCGGGCCTCAACCCCGAGGTCGCCCACCGCGTGGCCCAGAAGCAAGTCACGCACATGGACCGCGTCTTCGAGCCCTCGGACCTCGACGGCGCCGACATGGTCATGGTGGCCGTCGACGACCCCGCCGCGTCGACGGCCATCTGGACGCTGTGCAAGGAGCGCAAGATCCCCGCCAACATTGCCGACGTGCCCCCCGAGTGCGACTTTTACTTTGGCAGCGTGCACCGCGACGGGCCCCTCCAGATCATGGTCAGCACCAACGGGAAGGGGCCCCGGCTGGCGGCCTCGGTTCGCAAGTTCATCGCTGGCAGGTTGCCGCTGAACGCGGGCGGTGCCATTGAGTCGATAGGGATGCTGAGGGCGCGGCTGCGCAAGGTGGCGCCCAGTGCGGAGGATAGCCCGAAGCGCATGCGATGGTAGGATGGATGCCGAGGAGATTTCGTCTCTTGTTGCCGTCGTTTTCTTTTCCTTGTTTCTTTCTTTCCTTTTTTTTTTCTTTCTTTCTTTTCTTTTTTTCTTTTTTTCTTCCTTCTTTCTTTCTCTCTTTTCTCTCTCTTTTCTTCTTCTTCTTTCTTTCCTTTCGTTCTTTCTTTTTTTCCTTTTTTGGTACAGATCGTTACTCGTCTGACGTTTTTTCTAGGATGTCCAAAGTCAGCGATACGTACAAGTGGGAGGAAATGTGTGGCTTGACGGTCGAGGACATGGATAACCTCCTCCTCTTCTACCCGGCCGATAAGGTGCCGCCGATGGATATTCTGCTCGCTCTCCGGGGGGGCAACGACGTGAAAAGATTGGACGTGTTTGACGGTTCGTTTGGTTTCAGCGTGGGTGCATGATTGGTGTGAGTGGGTCGGTTGGTTCTTGCGCCTGTTTGGTTTGCATACGATTTCGATGACAGGATATAGCATGTCACGAGACGTGGATGGCGTTTAAAACATGGGGGATCGTTTTATGGTGCTCATCTTGGTCACAGCATGTACATGAAAGCTGTATCTAGGACGGAGGAGCAACGATCATGTCGGGCACTGGAAGGCGTGCGCATCATTGCCCAACAGCATGGAGGGATTGGCAGCAATGTCAGATGCCAGTTTTGAGCACATATGACTTGCAAACTTGCGTGAAAGCAACTCCAGTGCTGGATTTGCCAGCATTCACGAATGATGTGCCTGGTATCGGGTATGTGGTCGGCTGGGCATGCGCAGGCCGCTCTGGACCCACCAGGCGGCATGGCGGGTCCCGCGGGTGCTTCCAAAAAGGCTCCTTCCTCATCACGTTACTTGGACGGGGGAAAAAAGCATAGGTTGATCATGTCACGAACGTGACAGAAACACATACACCCACACCTCCCGATTCTAGTTTCACTGCCTCAACGCAGCTCATTTCATGTCGCTTCATGTCGCGCGCTGCCTACCGCGCCAAGAGCACGACGCGACGCGTCCCCGGCCGAGCCTGAACCCGAAGAGACAAAGTCAGCCCTCGCGGCCATGACCATGGCGCCCAGGCCCGGACGGCCGCGGAACAAGCGGGCCAACCACAGGGCCGGCGACCCGGAACAGGACATGCTCCCGCCCTTCTTCAACACGACCTTTTCGACGCACCGCGTCTCGCCGCTCTTCATCGGCCGGCAAGAACTCGACGCGTCGCGCCTCCAGCAGCTAGCCCACCGGCTGCGCGACACCCTCGTGGGGGACGTGGTGCGCGGCATCCAGATCGGCCTCGAATCGACCGACACGCCGGCCGGGCAGGTCGGCGCGCTGCGGTCCGTCGCCATCCGCTGGTTCCACGCGCAGAGGCTGCTGGGCGGCGACCTCGAGTACACGGAGGAGGATGGCGGGGACGGCATCGACGACGCCGTCATGCGGCAGTGGAACAGGCTGCCCGAGGGCCACAAGCGCGGGCTCTGGATCGAGATTGTGCACGAAAACGCATCCTACATTGCGCTTCTGCTGCCGGGTCACCCGGGGGCGGCGCGTGACAGGGACAGGCGCACGCCGTCTTCGAACGGCTGGGCCATGCAGCCGGACGGGAAGGGGCTCGAGACGGGCGCCGACGAAAGGCAGTTTGTCCACCTGCCGCTGCTGCTGCTGCGGATGCCGCAGGCGCTCAAGGCCGTCATTGGCGACTGGATCTCCACAACGTTTGACTGCCGCGTGAGCAGGCTGAATCTGGGCACGAGGACGCTGGTCACGGTGTGGGAGGACTGGATCAAGGTGGCGGGATTGCCGGGGAAGGGCCCCGATTTTGCCATTTCGCTGGCTTTCAATGCGCCCATTGCCAAGAAGGAGCGGCGGTCCAACGAGGCGCCCGTGTCGGGGGAGGACAGCGACGACGAGGACGACGAGGACGACGAGGACGACGAGGACGACGACGGCACGTCGCGCGAGCCCGGCCTGCGCAGCATCGACATGACCATCTCGCCGCAGGATCTGCGGCGGTTCCTCCGCGCCGGCGAGCAGGCCAACGCGTTGTACCGGAGCGGGCGCTCGGGGCCGTGGGAGAGCGACGGCCGCCAACGGCGGCGGCTGGCCGGGGGCAACACAGACGATGGCTGGGCGTGGCGGGCGAACCAGGAGCCCGACGAGCACCCGTTCACGGAGGCGCTGGCCAGGTACCTGGATCATCACCTGGCGCTCGACATGTTCCACCCGGCGGTGCGGATTGTGCAAATCTCGTGCGGGGGGTTTGTGCTGGCGCAGTCGCGGCTGAAGGTGGTGCGGGTGGGCTCCGTGTCGGATGCGCTCGCGCGGGCGGCCTGGGTTTTTGTCACGCGGCTCGGCGAGAGGCTTCGCGGCGATGCCATGTTTGAACTGGGCTTCTAGCATGTGCCAAGACCGCGATCCTCTGCGCAAAGGATCAAAAACCAGCGGGTGCGCCACGATGACGCCCCGTCCAAGGCAAGCCGGGTTATCGGTGGTGGCCGGAGTGGCCGACATCGGCCGACGTGCCACCTCCTGCTGTCTCTGTCTGCGTCCGTCCATCCTGCTGTCTCTGTCTGCGTCCGTCCACCTGCAGACTGGCGCACACCGTT
This sequence comes from Aciculosporium take MAFF-241224, assembly GCA_000222935.2. Taxonomy (NCBI): domain Eukaryota; kingdom Fungi; phylum Ascomycota; class Sordariomycetes; order Hypocreales; family Clavicipitaceae; genus Aciculosporium; species Aciculosporium take. The sequence goes on from AFQZ01001030.1 coordinate 15,537, forward strand.
GGACGCGTCTGGCCAACCACTGCGCGCAGGGTGATGGAGAAGGGTAACACGTCAGATTTTGCGCCTTGGTCCGCGATGCGCACCCGTCGGCGCGTGTGCTGGCCTTTTTGATTCGCTGGCCAGGCTCGCGGCTGGGCTTGACCGGCTCCGTTGCCGCGTCTGGACCGCGCATCGCGTCAATTGACGTCTCGTGCGTCGTGTTTGGGGATGCTAGCCATGGGGATGGGGCGACATTGGATTGATTACAACAAGGTCATGCATTTTTTTTTTTTTCTCCAAGCAAACCATGGCACAGGCCACCTCTTGGCTTGTTCATGGTCCGAATCGTGGCCGGCCCGCGTCGGCACCCAGCCGATCCCGCCACCAGCCCTTGCGGAGCCTGGGTTGACCTGGCTGGCAGCTGTCCAGCCCGCCTGGCCACGACAGGCAGGTGCGATCTGGGTTGCGAGTTTCTGTATTTGCCCGACACGGGCTCACCCATCTCGTCATGGATTTTTACCCAGCTTGCCGCGGTTGGCCATTGTCTGGGCATGGCATGCTTTTTTGCTCTCTTCACAAACAGTCTCTGACCATCCAGCCATCATCCATCTCATAGACGGACGATATTCGCTGGTCCCGTCCAAGAAACCCCCCCCCCGCCCCCCACCGTGCCCGACGCGAGCTTCGTGGGCGTCAAGGAGGCGTACAGCTTCCTCGACGACTACAGCGAGGGCGCGCATCCCCAGCTGCTCCAGGCACGCATCCCCAGCTGCTCCAGGCGCGCATCCCCAGCTGCTCCAGGCGCGCGTCGACGGCAACCAGACGCGGGAAACCGGCTACGGCAACGACGGATACACGGCCGAGGCCAAGGAAAACATCCGGGCCCACCTGGGACGCGACGACGTGGGCGTCTTTTTTGTTCCCAGCGGAACGTCGGCCAATGCCATCTCGATGGCCGCGGCGCCTGCGGCCGCACGAGTCGGTGATGGCCGCCAGCACGGGCCACATTGTCACGAGGGAGACGGGAGCCGTGGAGGCGAGTGGGAGGTGCGGGATTCATGTACGAGGTGTTTTTCGTACATGGTTTGGGGGCCATGATCCATGTGTTGGAGGTGATGAGAGAGAGCGGTCATTGCGTAGGAAGATGGATGATTGCGTGTAGGAAGAGGAACCAACCTAATTTTTTTTTCTTCTCCCTCTTTTTTTTTCTCCTCCTCCTTCGTCTCCCCCCCTTGGTCACGAGACGGTGCGTCGTCCATGACCAGGCATGGTGGTGGAACGACGACAAGACACAGAAAACCCGGCCGTGCAGCGCACACGGGTCCGAGATGTCCCGAATGCAGATACCGCATGCATGTGCCGAGCCATCCCTGGTGTGCCTCTCCTGCCGTCATGTTCCACCCCCCATGCAGCCGGCCGAGAGGGCTGCGGCCGATGTCTGGGGTATACGCTGGGGGGGATGTGATTGGTGAAGAAGGCGTGGTGCGGGGCCGGGTGCTGGGGTAGGTGCTGGGGGTTGCCGAATGGAGGCCGAGGCCATCTGGTCGAATGACGTCGGCAACGGCTGCTGCTTGCCCGCCTGCTGTCTGGTGCGCGCGGGAGGCGGACACAGCCTCGGGGGCGGCAAGGATGGGGCCGTGAAGGGGGAGGGGGGAGCCTGGGCCGAGCAGAGCAGATGAGGTGGCTTGATGGCTTGGCGGTCGATCATGGCAGCGGGCCTGGGCCGAGCAGAGCAGATGAGGTGGCTTGATGGCTGGCTTGGCAGTCGATCATGGCAGCGGGCTTGGGCTGCCTCTGACGTAACATGGCAGGGCCGCCGGTCTTGCTTGTCCGCGGGGGGACGTTTGATTGGACAATCCGTCCCTCTGCTGGGTTGGGCGCCTCTTGACCTGATGGCGTGTGTGTAGATGTATATATATCCATCGTCGGGTCCTGTGTTGGGACTCGTCTTTTCTCGGGTTACTTGTTCGGCACCATATATATATATCCATCGTCGGGTCCTGTGTTGGGACTCGTCTTCTCTCGGGTCCATTGTTCGGCACCATCTCCTTGGCATCGTCTCGCGCGGTCTCGTCAAGAGCAACAAAAAGAGGCCCAGTCTTGCCTGGCACCGTCCTGCGTCACACATCTTTGCTGGCCCTGCCCGGCCCGGCCCTGCCCTGCCCTCTCGGCCCACCCTGATGGACAAGACACACTGACACGGGCACAACCAACCCAACTCTACCGAAGACACCAAACACCACCACCAACACCAAACACCACCATCAACACCCGATACCACCACAAACACCAAACACCACCATCAACACCCGATACCACCACAAACACCAAACACCACCACAAACAAACAGACGTTACAGAAACACCAAACCCACAGCGCAACCCCCCCCCCCCGCCATGGCACACGACTCCCCCCCCTCCTACCTGGACGCCATCTCCCACAGCACAAACACCCGGCTCGCCACCAGGCACCCCTACGGGCTCGTCCTCGACGGCCGCCACATCTACCCGGCCGCGCCCCCCTCCCAGTTCCTCTACGAGATCAGCAGCCCGCCCCGGGGCGGCCTCACCCCCAGCCTCAGCATCCACAAATGGCGCTTCCGGCTCTCGGACCACCAGGGCGAGGGCACGCTCAGGTCGCGCCTCGACCCCATCTACGACGTGCAGCACCTGGCGCCGCACCCGGACTCCCTCCTGCGGCCGGCCGTCCGCCTCGACGGCAAGGCCGGCAACAGGCTCACGCACAGGGAGGTGGTGCTCCTCGGCGGCCGCACGGGGTGGTCGACGTGCGCCGCCGCCGAGGGCTGGTTCCGCGCCGACGTGCCGCTGGGGGAGCGCGTGAGGGACGGCGGCGGGCGCATCTCGTGGCGGAGCAGGGACGGGGTCCTGGTCGCGGTCGAGACGAGGGCGGGGAGGAAGGGGAGGAGGGGGAGGAGCACCTCCTCGAGGGGCGGCAAGGGGGACGGCGGGAGCGGAGGCGACGCCGAGGCCTTGCCGCGGCTGGACATCCGGGGGGTGTTGGCGGAAAAGGAGCTGGATCTGCTGGTTGCGTGTTGGGTTGCGCGGGTGTGGAAGGAGGCGCGGGCGGAGGAGAGGGGGGGTGAGGAGGTGGAAGGAGGGTGCGTTTCTCTGTTCTTTTTCTTTTCTGTTCTTTTCTTTTTCTTTTCTTTTTCTTTTCTTTTTCTTTTCTTTTTCTTTTCTTTTTCTTTTCTTTTTCTTTTCTTTTTCTTTTCTTTTTCTTTTCTT
>AFQZ01001029.1:0-18762 GCA_000222935.2 Aciculosporium take MAFF-241224
TTGGGGTTGGTCGTGTCTGACTCTCTCTCTCTCTCTCTCTCTCTCCTAAAAAAAATGGATCTAGGGTAGGGCCTTACTATGCAGAAGATCACGTGAGTTCCTTCGCACGTGTATAATTTTCTGCAAGCTGCGTTTCTCCGTCTCAGATGACGTAAGTGAGGCTTCTCGTCTTGATCTCTGCCATCAGAAAAGATGCCATCATACGTCCCATGTAAGCAACTGCGTCAGGGTCACGAAAGAATCTTGATCCGCCAGGCAAACGCCCTGGGTGTAAGGAATTCTGGCTGGATCTGTGACTGGTCTGCTGTAAGCCAACGACCTTCCCAATTCCGGCATCTTATCGTGGCTCTGGGAGTCGCTGTTTAAAGACGCGACTTCGTTACTCTTGCGCGTTCTAGTCGAACCGACACCTCGGAGGATAGGTGGCCTTTTGATGGACAACCACCAAGGAAAAAAAAATTGGGATAAAAAAGCAAAAATTGGCCATCACATGTTCCTTCCGTCCCCCAATATCTTTCCTGTAGTCGACCAAGGCTCAGCCAAAGCCAGGGCCAGAAAGAGTGGACGAGAGTGGACGAGAGTGGACGAGAGTGCAATAAGAGTAGACAAGAGTAGACGAGAGTGGATGAGAGTAGACGAGAGTAGACGAGAGTGGACGAGAGTATAATAAGAGTAGACGAGAGTGGACGAGAGTGGACGAGTGGACGAGTCAACATGACAGCCTCGACCACTTCCCGCGCACCCCTGTGGCTCCCGTCGCCCCACCCGATCGGAAAGAGAGTTTACGTCAAACCCAAAACCAGGCCTGCGCTTGCCCAGATTGGGACACAAGGTCATCGAAGCGGCCCCGCTCCGGCACAACACGTCACCCGTTGTAAATCCCGGTGGAAACTAGGGCGAGCGCAACGACGTCGTTGAATTGTTGCACGGCAGAGCCTCTTTCTGCACAGAAAGCCATCGCCAACTCTCTACGTTCTCCCTCCTTCCCCCTCCATCTAGAAAGGAAAAGGATAGCTCCCATGTAAAATACATACACCCTCAAAAGAGTTTTCAGCTAAAGCCCCCTTTCCGCTTGGTCGATGAACGGGAAGCATGTCTTAATAATCATCTTGCAAAGTTGAACGCAGTGAAGGCCCTTCTTTGTTTCTTTCTATTTGAACATATCCACCGTGTTTCTCAGTCTGAAGTTTTTCACGGAAACCCGCCAGCATTCTCTCCTCCCCCTCCCCCTCTCCCCTCCTTCTTTTTTCTGTTCGCTTTACGTTTTTATTTACGTTTTCATTTACTTAATTTCTAATAATTTCATCACCTTTTAATTTCCGCAACGAGCCCTCAAGATGAACAAGGTAGCGACTTCGTACGTCCTGCTTCATGGGCTGCTGGGCCTGGCGCTGGCCCAGAATATGGCCGGCGATCAGAACATGACGAGCGCGATGCCCCCGGGGCTTGTCCAGGTTTTCGTGACGCCCTTGGCTTTGGTTTGCCAGAACTCTACGTTCAATACGTATTTGGCCAAGTAAGTGGTCATGTTGAACATGTTTCAGAATTTCATCTGTTTTTCTCTCCTTCTCCTCTCTCTCGCTATCCTGTCATGGTACTAACAACACCTTCCCAGCACCGTCTTTATTCCGGCCTCAAAGATTGATCCGCTCGGTAGGTCGACCAGTGCCTCGGCGATGACGACTTCTTCGTCCATGTCTTCTGTCTCTTTGCCCGCGTCGTCTTCTGTCCCTTTGCCCGTGTCGTCTCCTGGCTCTTCATCCATGACTTCCGCAGCCTTGCCCTTGACCTTCACGCGTTCTGGCTCCTCGACTGTGTCTTCCTCGCTCATGTCGTCTTCTCTGACATGTATGTCTGCCCTCGTGGTTGCTCTTTCACCCTTGTTTCCCGCCAAACCTTGTGTCTCTTTTCCTCTTTACTTATTCATTGACTATATACTCCTCCAGCATCCGCGAGTGCTTCTGCCTCCTCGTCCTCTACCTCCGCTTCCTCTTCTGATGACGTAGTCACGTTACCAATTGTTACTCTCTCTCCAACCAGCTCATCGACGCAAGCAGAAGTGACGTCTACTAGTAGCACGCAGTCGACCTCTTCCACTTCTTTAACAGGCCAGTCCTCCTCGACGTCTTCTTGGACGACATCTTCCTCGTCTTCCGTAGATGGTACTTTTACCCCGACGATGTCATCTTCGTCATTCTCGACATTCTCGACATTCTCGACATTCTCGACATTCTCGACATTCTCGACATTCTCGACATTCTCGACATTCTCGTCATTCTCGTCATTCTCGTCATTCTCGTCATTCTCGTCATTCTCGTCATTCTCGTCATCTTCGTCATCTTCGTCATCTACGACAAGCACGACGAGCACGACGAGCACGACGAGCACGACATCAACAACTTCCTGTTCGTCCAGGGCCACGGCCTTGACAACAAGCGGCCTCCGCAGCAGCCCCGGCCGTGTCTCTACTGGCAACGTCCTTTATGAATATGCTCCGACAATCATGTATCAGAACGGCAAATACAGAATGTGGTATTGCGGACTGCCCTTTAACCTACTAGGCACCAGTAATCCCGGCGACGTCATTCTCTACGCCGAGTCTGACAGCATGGACGGTCCGTTTACAGGCCCCAACGGTGGCGATCCCCAAGTCGTCTTCCAGGGAACCGGCACCGATACCTTTGACGCCAAGGACGTGTGTGATCCCTCCGTCGTGCTGATTGGCGGTACCTACTACATGTACTACGGGACGGAAAAGACGAACGCCGGCCCAACCAACATTGGTGTTGCCTCCAGCACCGACGGCATCAACTGGACGCGGCTCCTCGGCAAGGCCATCGTCGTGCCCGCGAACCAGACGAACAATAACCCCATAGGGTACGGAGCCGGCCAGCCCAGCGTTGTCTACCTCAACGGGGAAGTCTACATGATGTTCACCGACACCACCGGTGCCGCCTCGGCCCCTGTGAACGGAGCTGGTCAGTACGCCTGGCGCTCTGCCGACCCGACTTTCCAGACCGGCATCGAGGTGGCCACGGCCGAGGGTTGGCAGCCGATGAACGCTACCAACTCGCGCTCCTTCTCCATCGCCCTCGGCTTCTCCATGGACTGGGTCTACAGCGAGGTTCTCGACTGCTTCATCGTCGCTTACGACTTGGATCCTAGCTTCACGACGCTCGCCTTCCTGAATACATCATATCCTGGCAATCGCCCGTATGCGAGCATTAATGTTCCCGGAAACAATACTGAAGGCCCGGGAATTGCCTCCACACCGGAAAAGTTCGCGCTCCGCGTCTCCACGGATCCCTGCAACTATACTCAACCCGTCGACTGGATTCGTTCTACGGGACAGGCTATTGTTGGGAATGGCAAGTACGACCTGCAGCATTTGGGCATCACCTTGACAGCGTAGGGAGTGTTCAGTTACTGGCAACGATTGGGTTAGTACATGATCTGCTTAGATTCATAAACAACAAATGAGCTTTTGGAAACAAGGAACAAAAAGTCCCAATCTTTTACCCGTTTGGCTTCCTTTACTTGAAATAATGATCCATCTTGCCTCCCTTTGAATCACATGTAATGTAGTCATATGCATCACGTTGAAACTTTTTTTCAGTTGTAAATGGGGCACACACGCATGAGCATGTCAAGGTAAATACCTACCGGTATGAAGGTGGTCAAGATACCTACTGGTATGGAGGTACCTGGTCGGTATATGTGGTGGGTACAAGCGAGCAATCCCGGCCGGCAAAGTTTGTCCCATCAGCAGTGAACGGGGCCTTGGGAGCCTACAAGAAGGCTGATATATTGCATGGGTCGAAATCTGGGGAGTGGCCGGTTGGTCTTTGCTGTCCAAGTCTCCAGACGCCGTGCCGCTCGCTCACTTCCCCACCGTTTTCGGGTCGCTTTCAGGCTGAAGGAAACCCCGGATTTTTGTGCCGTGCAGACAGATTCGATCATGGTCTTGTCCTTTGGCATGCTGTTCACGCCCGTCTATCCTCGGTGGCCAGTATCATAGGACGGTGGACGAAAGACGAAGCCCAGAACGTTTTGACGGTTTGCACGGTTTGCACGGCCTGCCGGAAGATGATGAGCTTGTTGAGGTAGTGTTTTTGGAGACGGATCCTCGGTTCCATGTAGTGAGACGTGTAGAGACGCCTACCCATCCACCGCCTTTGGAAGCAAGGGCAAGGTTACGGGCAGGGCCAGACGGGTCGCAGTACGTATAAATTGTATTTTGTGGCCACTGAGATCTTGTTTGTTGTAGAATAGGGCAGGCTCACGCGCTTTGTGGTTGCAATTGTGGCCGTGTACTTTCAGGCATGTTGAATCAGGGGCTGGATCCCGGATCTTGCAGGTATGTCTTGAGAGTCCCGCGTTTCAGTGTCTGTAAAAATGGATGGGGGTATCAACGCTGTCTTGTAGTTTGCATGAGCGATCTGAAACAGTCTGGTCTCACCACACTTCGCTGGTCGTGAAAGGCGCAGTTGGCAGCATCATCATCATGGGTTTTGCCACGTTTTTACCCTCGGTTCTTTGACAGGACCTTTTTCTGGTGCTTGCTTGCCACATCATCGCTGCGGCCATCTTTGGCAAGACGAAGTGACTCGTGTCCGAAAGGCCGGGGACTCATATTGGGCGGGTTCTTTTTGCAAATTGTCGGATGGATCGTTGTTGAGATGTAGTTGCTGACGTCTCGTCAGATGGAGTCTGGAGTTGCCTTGGGAGGGCTTGAAGCAGGTGTCAGCTCTATGTCTGCACGAGATCGAGTCACCTATTCGTCGACTCACTCGCCGGACAGGAGAAGCTGCATTGCTGGCCAAGTCGTGCCAAGCCGCTGGCCAAGTATGCAGGACTCGTCGTGTCGTGGGTGCGCCAGAATCCAAGCCACTTGTGAGGAGAGCCACTTTGGCCTCAGGCACACATTGTTGCAGATGGCTGGGATCCAAGACTGTGGCTCAGCAATCCGCAAAGTCGTCAGAGCCGCGTAGGCCAACGACTTCCATGATTCCACGACAGACTTTCGGTGTCATCGCGTGCACGCCTTGCATAAGGGCTCGATGCAAGGCTACGAGACCCAAATGATAGGCATCGTCGGCCCCAGCCAAGCATAATTGCAGTCCAACGTCAACGCAACGAGCACGCTGAATGTTGTTCGACCCCTCAAACATTCGAGTTGGGGAGAGCGTCGTGGCAGCAAAACGATGGCCCGCCCCATTCTTTGGGCACGCGTACCAGCCTCCTCCAGCCACTGCTACGGACCAACCAATGTCATGTCCTCAAGGGACGCGCGAGCTGGGCGGCAATTCGGTTCTTTTTTTTTTTTCTTTTTCTTTAATGCTAGGTGCAGCGCATACAACGTCAATTGTGGTGCTGAGGCTCAGCACTCCCAGAGTACAAAATACATCCATCCACACTTACTTGTAGGGAGGCTTCTGGTGTGTCTGGTACGGACTCGTCACCGCTGTACGTCAGGCTCACAGCCCAGCCGTATGTGCGTGCAGCACAACGAGGTTACAAATTCAGGAATGGTCCAATCAGAACAAGGGAAAATAAGGACTACCTGCATTTGCGTGGGGTCCCCATTGTAACAGGAGTATCCGTAAATATCAGGAGGTACATAAGTCTACGATTATGGCACTCGGCTTTGCCTAGCAATGCCAAAGTACTAGCTGTGTACTGCAGATCTTGTGGGTCTCCAACCTCATCGTTTCGGCGTGGCCCACAGCCTGCTGGGGCGGAGAATACCAGTTTGGTCTGGAGGTGCCCTCCTCTCTCCCCTCCATGTCTTTCTCCTTCTTCAACCTCGCACCGTTGAACCCGCCTTGATCAAACCAAATCCCTTCTAACCCCGGAGTCTCCTTCCAACGCTCCCTCAGCACTTGCTCTCGTCATTGATTTTTTTTCTCCTTCAACCTCATCTCGTGAGCTTTCTCCGAACCTTTCTATCGCCTCTGCACTGGCGTATACTGTACTAAGAACATTTACTCTTTTCTTCCGTGGAACAGCTTTCTACCCTAATCAGCGATCATGGAGGGTACGTTCCCGCACCCTCGAAAACTCACCTTGGATGTGCGACATTGTCCAAGCATCATCGGATTGTCTCATGCATCGCGTCAATAGCCATCACTGACCTAACATGGACGTACAGACGAAGTTGCCGCTCTCGTCTGCGACAATGGGTAAGCCTTTGTTCCGTCGCCACCCCTCCTTTTCTCACCGACTTGTCGATTATCGCGGCACACAACAGCCCACGCAAGTGTTGAGCAACAACAACAGACGAGGCGGCATGTGCTTCATCTGATGTCGAGATGAAGTACGACTCGTTAAGTAAAGACGCTCAATAACTGACTCGATGGTAGTACGGGCATGGCCAAGGCCGGTTTTGCTGGTGATGACGCCCCCAGAGCTGTTTTCCGTGAGTAGCCCCACGTACTCCCTTTCTCAACTGTTCCCCGCGCAGACGGACTACGTAGCTCCTTGGTGGGAGTGTGGAGGACAGCGATGTCCCATTGCGTGGCATACCCGTCATCAAATGCAAAAAAAAAAAAAAAAAACAAAAAAAAAAAAAACACAAACAAATACTGATGCTCTGCGGCAGCCTCTATTGTCGGTCGTCCCCGTCATCATGGGTAAGTCTCAAGTAGCGGAATGACTGAAAACAATTCGAGCCTATTGCCCTTTGCCTCGCGCCACGCGCTGCACCGCGCTTGCGCGTCCCGGCCAGACGTGTTGGGAAACGACTACAGTTCTGACAGCTTCTCGCAGTATCATGATCGGTATGGGCCAGAAGGACTCGTATGTCGGTGATGAGGCACAGTCGAAGCGTGGCATCCTGACTTTGCGATACCCCATCGAGCACGGTGTCGTCACCAACTGGGATGATATGGAGAAGATTTGGCACCACACCTTCTACAACGAGTTGCGTGTTGCTCCCGAAGAGCACCCCGTCCTGCTTACTGAGGCGCCCATCAACCCCAAGTCAAACCGTGAGAAGATGACGCAGATTATTTTCGAGACCTTCAACGCTCCCGCTTTCTACGTCTCTATCCAGGCCGTCTTGTCCCTTTACGCCTCTGGTCGTACCACTGGTATCGTCCTCGATTCTGGTGATGGTGTCACCCACGTCGTGCCCATCTACGAGGGTTTTGCTCTTCCTCACGCCATCGCGCGTGTTGACATGGCTGGCCGTGACCTTACTGACTACATGATGAAGATTTTGGCTGAACGCGGCTATGCCTTCTCTACTACCGCCGAGCGTGAAATCGTTCGTGACATCAAGGAGAAGCTCTGCTACGTTGCTCTCGACTTTGAGCAGGAGATTCAAACCGCTTCTCAAAGCTCCACTCTCGAGAAGTCTTACGAACTTCCTGACGGCCAGGTCATCACCATTGGTAACGAGCGATTCCGTGCTCCCGAGGCCTTGTTCCAGCCCTCTGTCCTGGGTCTCGAATCCGGCGGTATTCATGTCACCACCTTTAACTCGGTCATGAAGTGCGATGTCGATGTCCGTAAGGACCTGTACGGCAACATTGTCATGGTATGTACTTTGTTTGCCCACTGCGATGGAAAGGACTTTTTTTTTGTTGGGAGCATCTTGGGAGTTGCTGACAATCGCACAGTCTGGTGGTACAACCATGTACCCTGGTCTCTCTGACCGTATGCAGAAGGAGATAACTGCTCTTGCTCCTTCTTCCATGAAGGTCAAGATTATTGCTCCTCCCGAGCGAAAGTACTCCGTCTGGATTGGTGGGTCTATTTTGGCGTCTCTGTCTACCTTCCAGCAAATGTGGATTTCCAAGCAGGAGTACGACGAGAGCGGTCCCTCAATTGTCCACCGCAAGTGCTTCTAAGGTACGTCGCAAAACAACTACTTCTGGCGCCGGGGTAGCAGGGTTCTTTTTTTTTGTCTAACTCGATTCGCAGCGATGCCACGTCAGAACCAAAATCTCCCGCCTTTTCACCAACTCACGCCAAGATGACACGAGGAAGTGGTGATGCGGAGCCCATCTGGCCTCGAAAGCATCGCAGTCAGGTGCCATATTTACGAAAAGTTTTTGATAGGAATATGGCGGCGGGCCATGTGTTTTCTTCTTGGAGGGCAGACAGTGGACCTGTTGTGTGTGTTATGACGGGGGATGGGAGACAGGGGCCAAGGGGTAGAGGTTTGATGAACCCAAATACTTTTTTTATTTTATTTTGCCTTACGTTGTAGACTCGTTCAAAATGGAACAATGTAACGATGTCAATCCGAGACGCTGTTTTTGTGATTGTCGTAGTAGTATGAGAGTGGACAGACAAGTCTTGACTGTTATGTCACATGGGCCAACGCCAAGTTGTCATGAATTATTTGATTTTCCGGCGTCGTCTATCTGACTCTACTTGTGGTGTCGGGCTATCTGGGTCATGGGCATGGCGCGTGGAGCACCCTTGAGCGTCCTCGTCTGGTGTCGGTGTCGGTGTTGGTGTCGGCATGGCTGGCTCTTGATCCTCGGACGCCGAGCCGGCAGCCTTTTTCTCTTTTTCCAGCTGGCGGTACTTTCGGCGACTCTTTTTCAGGGCACTGGCTGCCTTTTTCCGCCTCACCTCTCCGACTATCGACGATCGACTATTCTCGCCGTGGAGCAGATTGTCTACTTTTTGGGCGAGTAGCTCGCGGGCTTGTTTTCTGTTTTGGCTGCGCGACCGGGTGGCCTGGACTTTGACGACGATGCCGGTGGGGAGGTGCTTTAGCTGGACGGCTGAGTTGGTTTTGTTCTGGGGGGGGTTGGGGTTGATGTTTAGGGGTGGTTAGTATTGGTGTGATGGTATGATGAATTCTTTTTTTTTTTTTTTTCCTTGATGTCTCTTTTTTGTTCTCTTTTTTGTTCTGTTTTTTGTTCTCCTTTTTTGTTCTCTTCCTTATTTATGTATTGTACTTATATATTCAGTCGTCTATTCTTGTATTCTTTTCTTATTCTTTCTTATTCTTTCTTATTCTTTCTTATTCTTTCTTGCTTTTTCTTTTCTTCCACACTAGAAACTGTTGACGTACGATTTTCTGCCCGCCTGGGCCGCTGCCTTTGAGAAAGGACTCTTCTATTTCCGACCCGGGCGGTGGTTTGGGACGAGGAGGGAGGCTTTTGGGTTTGGCGAGGGGTCTCCCGTGTGTGAAGGGTCTGTTGGTCGCGGAGAGGTCGTGTGCGGTGGGTGTCATGAGGCGGCGGGGAGGTCGGAGGGGGGCAAGAAAGCGGTGCATTGTTGTGTTGTGCTACTTGGTTGGCCGGTCGGTCGGTCGGCGGGCAGGCAGGTGGGTGTATTTGCATGCAGTGTCGTCGTTGTGTAGATGGTGTCCAGGGGAACCTGCGCTCGAGGCGTGGACGTGTCTTGGTAAAACGTCGACGAGGCTGATGGCGAGGTCCACGGTCCCTCCTGAAGTCCCTCCTGAAGTCCCTCCTGAAGTCCCTCTAGAAGCCCCTCTAGAAGCCCCTCTAGAAGCCCCTCTAGCTCGTTGCTTCTGGGGCCTGCGGGTGGTGCACAGCGGGGTGGGTGGCTCCGGTCGGCCCTGACACGGCGAGGAGACATGCCGCTGGCAGAGACCAGACAGGGGCTGGGGCTGGGCCATGCTGCGCACACCCAGGCCGCGGGCTGCAGGCTCTTTGCTCGCAGAAACGACTGGGGCGGCTCGCCTCGTCGACGGACGGGGGTCACCCGCGGCTTGTCCGACGACAAGACCAGACCAGACCAGACCAGACCAGACCAGACCAGACCAGACCAGACCAGACCGGGCCGGACAAATTCCAATCTCTTGGCTTTTCTTGACGCTGCGGCAACGCAACTCTTGCGGTGAACTCTTGCGGTGACAATCCCGGACCAAGGCGGCGCCGTTTCTCTCCATCCAATTCGATTCCACGACCCGCTGCTACCGGGCCAAAAAAAAAAAAAAAAACAAAAAAACAAAAAAAAAGTCAGACCATTTTGCAGCCAGCCCGGAACCCGCGTCACCGACTCGACACAGATCTTTGTCTCGTCAGGGCCAGGCACATTGGAACTCGCCCTCCGTCGCCCGCCCGCCGAAGCACCACCACCCACCGGTCGGTCGGCCCAACCCCCCCCCCCCCCCCGCGGATCGATTCCCGCACGAAGACGACGACGAAACACCAACCAAGCCTGCGCCGCCGGCCCGCGCGAGAGGAAAACATCCCGCCAGCGGACCGCGATCATGTCCGTGGCTGCGGATTGCCGGCGATGGCTTCGCCAGAAGCAGTACACCTTTGAGGTGACGTTTGCGCTGAACATGTTTCGCTCGTGGGAGAAGTCTGTGATTTGTGCGTAACGACGGTCCCTGTTGTTGTGTCAAATGTCGAGAATCCTCTTTTTCTTGCCCGCCGCTCCTTTACCCCCCCTCCCCCTTGCGAAGCGATGACGAGAAGAGCCAGGCAGGCGGCCAACAATGATGATCCTCCTCTCCTTTCATCCGGAATCATGGGACAGGCATGGATTTTTAATTTTTAATTTTTTTTACATTTTTTTTTTGGTCTTCATCCTTGCTTCTCATCTTCATCCTCCGTCATCCACTCGCTAACGCAAGTTTCCCAACCGACACCGACACCCCCCAGATTCCGTCCTCTTCCTCCTCATCAGCATGACCCTCATCGCCGCAATCCTCTACCTCCCCCACCACGTCACCATCCTGGCCGGCCGAGCGTGGTACTACATCCTGGGCGAGCACATCAACGTCGCTGCCTCGGCGAGGGACGCCCTCAACGGGGTGTCGCGCAGTGTGGGGGGGAAGGCGCTGCCCGTGGGGGAGACGATCAAGGAGGCTGTCGTGAGGGCTGTCGAGAAGGAGCTGTGAGGTGTTTCCTTCTTTCGTCATTTCTTTTCTCGCGTCCCTTTTGAGGCCTTGAAGGGGGTGAGGTTGGGGTGCTGAGAGGGGTGGACGAGAGGAATAGACGTGGTCCGGGGAGGGGGTTTGTTCGCCGGTTTTTGGTTGGTCTTTGTGATGGAGAGGGGGAGAAAGAGGCGGGGGGCGTTTCTTCTTTCTTTCTTTCTTTCTTTCTTTCTTTCTTTCTGGTCCTTTCTGCTTTTTTTGCTCATCGTCTTTTTTTGCCATCTTTTCTTTCTGGTTCTGATCGATCGCTGCGGGCGTGGCTGCTGTACTTTTCGATCATGGCATTCTGGCATAGAGCAGGTACGAGATAGAAAGCGAATATGTTTCTTTACGTGAGCCAATGGGCTTGTGGTGCGATGCAGCCGGGTTTCGTGTGGGAGGGTACCATGTGGAAATAGATGTCTTGATGGGGCATAGGGGCTGGGTGCAAGGTGTCGTGGTTTTGACCTGGAGGGGGACTCGGGTTTTCTTCTCCAGCCAGTGGCGGATCCCACGAGGTGCGTGGGCATTCGCGGCGGCTGTGTCGCGGTCGGGACGGGTTTCGCTTGAGAAGGGAATGGGTGGTTGCGGCTCTGCATACACAAAGGAATCCGGCTTCACTGTTTAGCATGGTACGACATGTCATGAGGAGCCTCATCTGCCACGCCGACCCAGCAGAGACGCGCAGCGAGACGCGGATGTATGGGGACGGCGTGGCAAGCCAGGCAGTGGTCCGGCCAGAGGATCCTGATAATGCACGGCGTTGGCTTGCCGTTTTGCACGCCCTTGCGGGTCATGGCCCGCATGATGAGGCTGGGTTGGGTGTCGAGGCTCTCGGATTGAGCTGGAGACATTCGTGCCACGGCCATGGGGTCCTGGCGTGGAGGGATGCAACGGGCGTCGACTACCTCGGGACTATGCTGGATTGGAAAACATGTGCTGATGGCTGGGACAAGCAAAAGGATGCTCCTCGAGGCTGCGTCACAATTTCTTCTTCCTGTTGAGCACATTTCATCACGCAGCACCTGCGTCTGCCAGACATGTCATGGAAACGTCTTGATTCTCCCCAGCTCATGGTACCCGCAAGTACGCTTCGTCAAACGTAAAGAGTCTCAAGGAACCGTCTTCACCGGCTACAGCGAGCGTACAGGTCGCCAATGTACCGGCTTCCATCGGTCTCCAAGCCAGTTGCAAAACGGCTTTGGGCAAGCTTAATCGGCCAACCAACTGTTAGCTGACGACCTTTGCTTTCCCCGCGTCACAAGGGCATTCGTGGGATGGGTAAAACGTACTCGGCTAGAGGTTCCAACTCTGTGACGCTGGTACCTCCTCCACCAACCAGACATATGCTCACCCTGCCCGTCTCGGTACCGACCGCGAGGACGAGGCTTCCACCCACGTCAACGGGCAGGAAGTCGACGGCCGTGACCGATCCCGAGCACGGCAGGACCGCGGCTTGTGAAAAGTGCAGCGCGCCGGATTCCGACGACGGCTTGGCCGACCAGAATCGTACTTGTTTGTCTCGGCCGGCAGTGGCAAACAGTGGCTTGTCGGACGGCGCCCATGCCGCATCGAGCATCATCCGGCTGTGACCTTTGGGGTTGGACTGCAGCAGTTTGTACATGGCCCGCTCGCTCGGGTCCCTCTCAAAGACGGCCCACTGACGGTCACGGCCGACGCTCAACAGGTACTGATCGTGGCGAGAAAATCTCAGGCGCGTGGCTGTCAGCGAGTGTGCCACGAGGGGTGGTTTGACTTCCGTCCACTTCTCCGTCTCGAAGAGACGGATGACCGCGTGGTTGGTGGAGCTGGCTTTGCAGGCGGTGGCGACGAGCTTGCCATCGTGGCTGGCTGCCAGACAGGATATTTCGTAGCCGTGGCCGTACAGCTTCTCGGCTTCGGGCCATAGCGTGTGCCGGGACAGCGTCTCCTCAAACGGAGGGTGGTCGGTTTCCAGGTACGACTTCTTCACCATCGACGCCGGGTCCATGGCGTCTCGGTCCCGGTCGTCGATGGGTTGCATGTCTTGGTCGTCTTCCACGGCGTCTATCGCCTTGTTCGACAAGCCCAGCACGGGCATGTGGGCCGCCGCATGAGGCATCTTGTGCACGTCCGCGCCATTGCCGATGCCGGCCAGGCGGTTCAGCAACGTGGCAACAGCTTTTGGCATGCCGAAGACCCGCATGAGCTTTTCGTCTGCGCCGGAGACGAATTGTGTGTCGCCCAGGGTGTCGATACAGTTGAGATCGTAGCCGTGTATCTGCGGCCGTGACATTTCGTGCCAGGTGCCCGTGTTTGTCGCCGCCCACTTCGTGTGCAGACGAGATGTCTGATCTGTGCTCGTCGATAGAAGATAGTCGCCGCTCTTGGACCACGCCACGCCTGTAACTGCCTTGGTATGGCCGGTGATGGCCACGCAGGGCTTCCAGGTATCCTCATCCGGGTTGTATGCCCAGCGCCTCCAGCTTCCGGTTCTCCCCAAACAAGCCACAGAATTGCCGTCGGAGGACCAAAGGCCAGTCCAGAACCCGCCAGTGCTGCCCGTGGCCGTTGTCGCACCTTTTTCTCTACTGATCTCGCCGAGCCGGACCATGCTGACCCAGATTCCGGACCCCGGGTCCGCCTCCCAGATGGCCAGGGAGTTATCAGCAGATGTGGAAAGTAACTGCAGCTTTCCAGCGTTACTGGTGTGCCATCGCGCGCTGTAGATCCAGTCTTCGTGGCCCAGCAGCAACGCCTCAAAGGTGACGGAGAAGTCTTTGCCTGCGGCTTCCAGTCGGTGTGCCTTATTGGAAGGAGACTTGCCGGGCGGGAAAGTCCCGCTGAGAGGGTCAGATCCGGAGGCCGCGCGCGCAGGCAACTCTGTCCCTCGATGGATTCGCCAGATGCGAACGTATTTGTCTTGGCTCGCCGAGGCCAGAAGCAAGTCGCTGCCGCTGCCGCTGCCGCTGCCGCTTGCTTCCCTTGCGAAGCTCAAAGACCGCACCCAGCCCTCATGTCCATGAAGAGTAGCTTGAACGCGAAAATCGATGGATGGAGCGGTTAAATCGGCGGTCAAGATTTGAATCGTCTCGCGAGTCCCCGCAGCCGCGAGGATGAGAACATTCTCATCCATGACACTGAGAGATATGGCCAATGGGAAGAACCTGGGCGTTGTCCTGACGGACTGAAGTAGATGTAACTGGTCATTCTCCATGGACCAAATCTTGACCATGGCATCTGCTGCTCCCGTCGCAATGATCCATTTCGGCCCCTGTTCGGCCACTCGAACCGCGGTAACACAGTTAACGGCGGCGGTATGCTCACACGACGTCTGGATAGCTTCGAAATGAAGACGCTCCTCGTCCGACCTCCACAAGAGGAGCGTTTTGTCGTCGGAGCCGGACAAAATATAACTGGCTTGGTCCCCTGAGTTTTCTGGCAAGAACAGTACTGCTTTGACGGCCTCCTTATGCCCCGAGAGTATGTTCTCGACTCCCCTCGGAGGGTACAGCTACGTTCCCGATTTAGTTTCGTTCTTCCCGCTTCTCACGGCATCCCGAGCTATGAAGGAGAGAGCAAGAAGAGACAAGACTCACTGTGGGCCGCCATAGTGCAATGTTCACATCAGCGCCGAAAGCGAGAAGACCAGTTGCGCTCCAGTCGGCTACAGAAGCCTGCCTGTTAGCTCCCACCGACAGGTATTCTGCCGAAACCCGCTTTGCCTTCGCGCCCATGTCAACGACGTTGGATCATGACGTTTGGGGTGAGTCTGAAAATTGTGTCTGATTCGGAAGCTGATTGGCTACGCACAGAAAAAGCTGGGCGTGCCTCCCTATCGATAAGGTGCCGCCGGGCTTGAACAGGCTCTCGGCCACAAGCAAGTGTTGGTCTGCTGAGGAGAGCATCCATTCTTGCTTCTTCTTCAAAGAGGTGTCGCTCTGTCGCTCTGTCGCTCTTCCCTCCCGGATGCAACGTTGAAAGCCTTGGTCACAGAGGGAGACACAGAAAAAAGGAAATTGGGCCATTCCCAGCGAGTCTCTACAAGGCTGCGCTTTTTGACGACTTTGAATCACTCCTTTCTCTTCGTCCTTATTCCCAGACGGCATTCTCGGAATGGCTTCCACGGCGACGAAAGATGCTGAAGACTTGCTCACCGTAGCTGTCGAATTTTCGTAAGTACATTCAACTCATCAACAGTCCTCCTCCCTCGCCAGATGGCGTACATGTACGAGTCGTTCTCGAGACCCAACGTCGTATATGCTTCCAATGGCGAATGGTATTCGTTTCACGCAAATCGGGGTCCGGATCAATCCATCTCCCATGTTTCATCAAGACTTGGCTAACTCCCGTGTCTAACAAAGCGGTGGCCTGGAGATGCTCTTCTCGGACCAGCGTCGCCACTCCCTCGGACTTCCACGCATGGACAAGGATGGCCAACCCGTCAACATTGCCTTTCTAATCGACCACCTCTGTCAACATGTCATGAAAGACACGCGCCAGGAGCTCTTTGTCCTTGATAACCACCTGTAAGTGCCTGCTTTTCAAACACACCTTTCTTAATCATCTCAAGCCCCCTTGCTTGATGTACGGCACTACGAAAGGATACCCTACCACGCCTATATTTCGTAGGCTTGCTGTACAGGCGCAAAATTTTGTCCCCAACACTGGCGTTGATCCCAATATGTAGTGGCTGAAAATGCCTGCCTGTCTGCAAATCAGGATCCTGTTCCAAGACTTTGCTCTTTTGCGCTTTCCAACCACCATGACACCTGTGTATATCTAGATACTAACAAACTGGTTCTGACAATGCAGTCGCCCTGGCATCCTGGTTTTGATAAACGACGCCGATTGGGAACTTGAAGGAGAAGAAACATATGAATTAAAGAGTGGCGATAACATTCTATTCGTCTCAACCTTGCATGGAGGCTAGCTCCAAACACTCGGGTGTATCTCGCTTGCCCTCATGTTCCCTGTCCTTCTCTCTACCACCGTCACCTTGGTTTGGACCTGCTCCAGAACAGAGTGTCCCTGCAGAGTGTCTTTTCACATTCAAGAATGGAGTCGGTTAAAGCAACCTCTATCAATCGAATCACGAAAGAAAGGGGCTCGAGCGGGGATGTAAGTCTGGTCAACAAAAACGCCACCCCCTGGTCGTTTTGTTTTTATTTTTATCCTAGATGAGAGAGGGAGTCTTCCTCTCAACATACCAGCCTATCCGTCAATGTGCTTGAATGTGCCAACTTGACAGGCTTTTCGCTGTTTTCCAACGTCGCACCCTACCGAAGATGTGTCGTCCTTGGCATCTTTTCGTCACTCCTCATTCGTCTGCCCGCCAAACGATTTTGAAGGATTTTCAACGACTGTTCAATATCAGTTTTGAGGAAGTGTTTTCGCTGCATAATGTGCTACCAAGACGTCCGCTATTATGGAGCACAGGAAAAGCATCACCACTTGATTTTACTAGGGTGCACTTTTGGTTCAAGCTTGGGGGTGTATCTCAGTGAAAACGGGAGCCATCTGCTGAGGCTCCTCTTGGCAAGTAAAGTGGTCGCATTTGGCTAACTGGATCTCAGGATCTGGAAGTGCTTTTTTATGCATGCGCTCTCTACATGGCAGAGGAGCAGGGGAGTCCTTTTCGATCCGGAACATGGTCACTCTCGCCCACTTTGTTGCTGCACAATGGCAGCCATCATCCATTCAGGCAGGCAACCAGGCTGCTCACACACCCTTTTGTCCCATGCTGTGAGACTTGCAGCACGCAGAATCAAGCACGGCTGCTGGTGCTCCTCGATCCGCGGATCCATGATTCAATCTACTGTTGCATGTACATGTGCACATGCATATGTATGTACTATCAGCGCAAGCTAGCTGCAGCAACCGGCATCGGCACGAAGCGGTGAACTGCCTTTCGATTTCAGTTCAGTCCGGATGACGCTTTCCATAAGCCGCAACCATGCGATTGATCGTCGGGTCTTGGAGAAATGGTGGGCGCTGATCGTGGAAATGACGTGGATATCCAGCATGACACCAGGCATCAGAGTCAACTCTCGAGTCAACTGATCTTGTGACCAATGGATTCATATCGGCACGCAAACACACACGCAATGCCGCTCAGACTGTCCACCGCCCTTTGCGCGGTGCGATGCCGGACTGGGTTCATCCAGAGTAAAGGTCAACAACTGGTGCCCATTTGATGTCTTACTACCAGCTCTTCCAGGCCACAAAAACGCCCGTCATGTCATGTCTTCACCCGCCGCATGGCTTGCATCGACGCCGTCGCTCTTCTTGCCAACGCACGACCTTTTTCATGCTTCAATGAGGAAAAAAAAAGATTGGTACACAAAGAAGCACGGCAGTTGGTGAATTTCTCCGACTCGATGTCGGATTTTGGCATTGACGGATACAAAGACCCCCGCCCCAATGGTCCTCACTCTGTCACCGCACGTTAAATCCAATCTCACTGGAGGGAGGGGTGTGCACGACCGACGAGAGGGCATGCCCCCCGTCCAGATTGTGTACTTGGCGACCACTGCATTCGTCCCAAAGATTGGGCCCTTGTGTCTTGTTGCCTGTGGACGAACGAACAAAACCTCCCTTGCATGCTGCATACGGACATGTCTGAGCTTGGTGGAGACGCACGTACGTACTCGTCCGTTGCTTTTGGGACCCAATAACGCTCACCGCATGACTGGGTGACTGTCAACCCAAGTACCTTGCATGCGTGCTGTACATGGAGTACCTTTCTCAGTCATACGCCAGCCGCCCGCAGGGCAAAGCGGCGGAGAGGACGTGAGTCCTGTCAAAGCCGTGCACCACCAGACATGAAAGAACGGACAAGGCCTCAAAAATATATACCAGACTTGCGTATTTGCTATACATGGAGTGAGTAGCTGACTGACGCCCCATCACGATGGCATCTCTTTGGCCGGCAGCATCACGTCACTTGGGAGTTGAGGGCCAAAAAAAAAACCAAATGTCTGATTTCTACCTCGTCATGATCTGGTCAATAAGCATGTTTCTGTTCCACAAATCCATAGCAACTGAGAACCCAGCTCTTGATTTCATAGCAACAAAAAGAGAAACAAAAAAAAACCCGACCGTCGAAAATGAGCACACAAGGAAAAGCAAAAGCAAACGCAGTAAAAGAATTCTGTACAAAGGAAAAATAGCAAACAAATTATAAAAAAACAAACGTGTAAACAGAACTAGATGTCGCCGAAGATGAACCCGTCGAGACAGAACCCTCACGAATGTGAAAACACACAACACACAAGTAAGCAACACCCGGCGTCGAGCCCACAAGCCAAGTCGTCAGACTAGTTGTCTGCAGAACCCAAATCGTGGGATAAATTACGATCCGAGTGCCCCGGGATCCAACATCAAAAACCGTTATTACTAAAAACAGACCAAGGACCCAAAACGAGAATACTATAGTAATATAATAACGATAATACCTGCAATAGTAATAGTAATTGTAATAGTAAATCGACAAATAATCATGCAAAATGCATGCACACCAGCCACATGACATGCGCCGAAAAAAAAAACTTAAAACGAGGAAACAAGACAAATGAACAGAAAAAAAAAACCCAGAAAAAAACACAAGCATGCCCACCCCTTTTGCGTGGTAAAGGCAAAGCAGACAGAAATTCAAGAACAAGAAACTGGTTTGGGTCGCTGCCGACCTTGCTGTGCAACTTTGTCTCTCGGAAGTAAATTGCGATAAGGCCGTTAACGTGGAAACATGAAGTCGCCACCCGTTTTTAAAAGGAAAAGAGATGAGCAAATAATATCTTTAATAATAAAGAAGAAAGTGAAAGAGAAGGAGAGAGAAAGAGAGAGAAAGAGAAAGAGAGAAAGAGAGAGAGAAGAGAGAGATAAAAAAGAAAAGAAGAAGAAGAAGAAGAGAGAAGAAGAAGAAGAAGAGA
>AFQZ01001028.1:0-18814 GCA_000222935.2 Aciculosporium take MAFF-241224
GGCACTAAAGTTAATAATTCTCTAGTTAAAAGAAGGCTTAATTATAAGGTCTGTTATAAGACGTATTAAGGCCTTAACTTAACCTTAGCTAGTAGTTAAAATTCTAGCTACTTTAGTATTTAGGAGGATACTGTAAAACATTTCCATGGTATATTATAAATCTATAAGAAATACCTGCTTTTATGCGTTTTTATTAGTATTGCAGTTATAAGGGTCTTTAATAAATAACGCGTGTTTAAAGGCGTTATCTTATAGGAAATTTATGGTTAAGGCAGAAAAAAGAGAGGGATTTAGTGCTTATATAAAGAAATTTATAAATATAAGAATTCCTTATTGTTACGTGGTGGGATCGTCACGTAGTCGGTTGGAAGCCACTGTGAAGCTGTCATCAACGTTATCATAAAGGGGTCATCAAACGCACCTGTATATACTATTATTAAGTTATATAGTTAAGTGCATTGTGTAAGGTTGTTGTTGTTCACTAGCTACACAATAAATCCGTCCTATATAGGTAGGGATCCAATATTACGGATTATTCCGTAATAAGTACCCCTCCCTTAAAGATAACTATCCTGGTTATCCTTTGGATTTATCTAAGCTAAAGTTAATATAAATAAAGAAAAACTTTTATTTGTAAAAGAAAGCAATTTAATCTATAACATTTTCTTCCTTATATTAGTCCGGTTGCATCTAATCTGCTGGAAACACTACTTAATAGTAGTAAATAAACCAATAATAACTACTCTTAAAATTTAATAATAAAAGAATATCCTAGTCTAAGCGAAAATAACCTATAATAAAAGGAAATTTAATCTAGGAGGCATAAACCTATAGACTATGGTTAGATCTGTCCTAGGTATGCCTAGGTATCTATCTCTTAAAGTCCTTATCTGCATAAGCTTTGTAAATTTATATTATAATCCGCTAATAGAGATGTAGATCTTAGAAAGCCTTTATCTACTTATACTATGCCTGTATTAGACTTATTATTACAATGGCATTAATACTTATAACCTTAATAAGTATATTGAATTCTAAGGCGTCCCTTTCTTGCGGATTTATAACCTAACTCTCTAGCCTTAAGAGCAGGTTCTATTGTTTAGCAATCGCGATCCTTTGTTTAGCTAGGGAATATACGCGTGCTTAAGTAAATAAAGATGTGACTGCCCCTCTGTGGCCTATCCTTATTAGTTTTGTTAGAATACCCTTATTTATTATTATGCTCTCTGTAAAGAAACTTTAGACTCGCTATTTATTATATAATAGTTAAATGTCTTAACAACCCTTTTGCAGTCATAGGATTTGTATTATATCTTGGGCAATCTCTCTTAGGCAGTATTATTATCTAAGGAGCCCTACTACTTATTATAGGTCTCTGCCTGATGTCTATATAACGGCTTTAATCCCTAGTCACTGGATCTTGCTTATAATCTGCCTTATTTAGCTGTCTTAATTATTATAGCTATAAGTGCTATAAGTAACTATAAGATGAGTTAGTCCTACTAACTTACATGCTTATTCTAGCACTATATAAATGTAAACCTAGGTATTAAGCAGCCTTGCTTGTATAAATAGTAGCACTGTTTTTGTGTGTTCTTCTAAAGCTAGAAATAGCCCCTATTATATATATGCTTATTAGAGAGTAATAACTATAGACTCCTAGATTGTAGTATTCTAATGTGTAAGATTTCTAATAGCTACTTCTCCTAGCACTAGGAAACCGTTAAGAGAGTTGCTATTATTACTAGCAACCTCTGGTTATATACTTCTAAGAGTCGTTATATTATAAGTAACTCTTTCGTCTATAGTGTTATAGTTATATTATATTAATGCTATTAACTTTAAACTATAGTAATAACTTATATAAAAGGATAGAAAGGACTTAGGTTAAACTAAAAATAAAAACATTATACCTTTAAAAACCTAGTAGGCTAATAAAGGGAAGCTGTATAAAGGGGAAAGAGTTAGGCTATAAAAAGAGAGGCTCTCCTCTTAAATATAGGAGAGGTGGCCTGTGCCCTTTCTTAAGGTGTGTTAGATATCTTAAGTTATCCTCTGCTTCTGACTTTATATATAAAGGTCCTTTGTGCGTTTAAACCAGGCATATTAAAGGTGGTTCCATAAAGGTCCTTTAGGTATTGTCACTTTTAGGTAAAAGATAGCTACTAGCTATGCTAACTTATCCTTACTAAAGGTGAATTCTCCTATGTCTAAGCTATATAATATAGTAATTATAAGGGAAGCAATAGTCTTTTAGTTATAGCTTTTTTTATAACTAATCTATCTACTAAGATGCTATTTATAGTATAGCTAAACCTTTAATCCAAGCTATATGTTTTATAATTAAATATTAATTTACTTAGCAAAATTTTCATAGACTGCTATTAGCATTAAAAGGCAAGATATGTTAGTAACATTTTGATCTTTATGCTACTATATAAGGGTCTTCTATTTGTCTAGTGTTTCGGCTAATTCTACATCCTTAGTCGCGGGTTCTGCTGTTGTCTTCTGCTTCTTTGCAGTACTGCTAATATTATGCCTATTTTTAGAAGGTATCTTTTGCTTTACCTTTTTTAGTAATAACTTAGTTAAGCTTATGTTTAATATAGTCGCCTTTATTACTCCTATAGCTAACCTTGTTCTTTTGCTAGCAGGCGACTTTAGTTTAGACAAATTAGTTAGATTCTTGCTTTTTACAGGCAAGTTTATCTTTTTAGCTGCAGAATCTAGCAGGGGCGTTTAAGGAATAGGCTTAATAGTCTTTATATCCCTGGCCTTATTCTCTAGTGTTATTACTCTAGCTAAGGTCCTTGCAATATGCCTGTTTATAATCTTAAAACTGGTTTTTACTGTGCTAAAAGACTTCTTATAGGACTTAATATCCCTTTTAAGTATATTAGTTCTATCTTTAAGTTTACTAAATTAAATGTTAGAAGCTTGCTCTACTAATTTTAACTCTATCTCTTTTAGGATAGTCTTCTTAGCCGCTGCTTTGCTTATTAGCTTGCATTATATAGCCAAACCTTAGATTAGATTTTTCTAATATGCTAGTTCCTTCCTTAGCTTATTAGTGTCTTATTTTATGGTTATGGTTCTGTGCTCTTTGCTAGTGTTAATAATTACCTGTTAAAAGCCTATGCTTAAGAGATTAACTTATTCTATAGTGGCAAGGGCCCTAGCTATAAAGCTGTTAATGCCTCCTAACTTGTTATAGTATCTAGCTATAAGCACTTTCTCTTTTAATAGTAATCCTAGTTACTACACTCTAGATCTAGCTTAGTTATCTGCCTATCCGCTATTAAGGAAACATACTACAGCCTGCTTAATATAGTATTTCACATTTTGAATAACCGGGGTATTGGCCAGGCATTTAGTCTTTTTCTGTTTGTTATTATTACCTGCTAGAATAGATTCCTCTATAAGGAAAATCTATTGCATTACTCTAATTTATATTGTGTATATAGGGTCCGTCTTTGTAACTAAGACTCTATCTTTATTAATTTACACCCCCTAGGCTGCAAAATCTTTAAAGCAAGTGTAAATGGCATCTATTACGCTCTATATGCTGTCTCTAGCCTGGTGTTGCTATATGCTAAAGGGCTCTAGTCTTATACTACCTCCTATAAATAACTCTAGCTCCTAGTGCTAATAGTATTTATTTATATAACTAAAACAGCAAATTAGCTTACTAAAGTCTAGTTCCTTTAGTTTATCCTGTGTTTTTTATATAGTTATAGGAGGATTTTAATATAAACTACTAGTAGGGGTCTCTTTTATTATAAGGGCGTTAGTAATTATCTTGCCCTTTCTTATATTTTAAAGGCGCTTTACTATTATTTATCCTCCAGAACTAAGCGTCTTACTAGATATATTAACATTAGAAATATCATTCTTATAGTTAGTATTTACACTAGAGTTCTCATCCTTATCCTTATCTTAAGCTATAGTCTTTATATAGTGTTAATAAGTATTTATAAGGTTAGCATATGCCTTTTCCTTTTGCTTATTTTCTTATAAAGCCCTAGCTAACTGTCCTTATATAA
The DNA here is from genome assembly GCA_000222935.2 of Aciculosporium take MAFF-241224. NCBI lineage: Eukaryota > Fungi > Ascomycota > Sordariomycetes > Hypocreales > Clavicipitaceae > Aciculosporium > Aciculosporium take. The sequence goes on from AFQZ01001028.1 coordinate 4,044, forward strand.
TAGAAATAATGTTTCTGGCTACTCTTGCTATATTCCCTTTAGGGGATGGCTTTACTAACTTAGTTATTATTGTTTGCTTCTTCCTAAGGGATAGTGAAATCTTAACTAAGGTATTAGGGTTAAAAACCTTAGCATGAGCTTATCCTCTGTGTTTTTTATGCTATATATTAGAAACGTCTGCAAAAGGGTAATAATAGTTAAAAAATAAAATGAAATAAAAGAAAACTTAAAGTGCATAATAGTTAAAAGTAAGAATAAAAGGTTGAAAAATAAAGAAAAACAGGAAAATCTAGGGTGTTAGAAGGTGTAGATAAGAGGTTAAGTGAAAAGTAAAGTGGAATTGTAAGTGGTGTTATAGGGAAAATAGGGTCATGTATTTCCGCCTATAGTGATCACATAGGGTCCTGCAGGATGTTAGATCCTGCTAACCTTAAGGTGTTATTAGCACTTTTATCTTATAAGCCCTTTCTTTCTATACTCCTTATTCTAGTTAATTAAATGCTTCTTTAGATATTTATTTATTAACTCTAATGCGTTTATCTTTATCTTGCTTTTATTAATCTACTGGTTATTCTTAGCAGTATATCTTTTCTATCTTATAAGGTAAGCTACCTTAGGGCTTTATCCCTTAATGTAGTAGATTTTTACCTTATGTAAGATAATCTGCTTAATCTCCTAGTAGTTAGCTTTGCCGCTCCCTTTAAGATTAATTAGTAAAGGGGGTGTTTCCTTTCTGCTAAAGGGATCTTTACCTTAGTATGGTTTCTAGATGTATGCAATTGATACTACTGGATACACCTTTAAGGTTAATAGAAATTCAAGTTAGTATAACAAAGGATTTACCTTTTTAAGAACCTTATATAGTCCTGCTCTCTGCGGTAACTATTTCTTCTTTAGCTTTCCTAGAAGCTAGTATCCTTTATATAGTCGTAAGTATACTATATCTCTAACGTTAATGTCTACTAGGTTATATTAGGAATTATATCTGATTTTGGATAGGGCAGTAGTAGTAGTTATTATAAGTTAAGCCTTTTTCTAATAAAGCTTGTAAAGTGCTTCTAAGTCCTCTTTCTCTAGCTATAAGTTAGAAATTGCTTGCTCTAGGAGAAGGTTAATAAGGTCTAGCAGTTTAAGCCTATATAATAACTCATTAGGCAACCGGTTAATAGCTATAGCTACTATATTATTAAGATAATGTTATAAAGCTAGAAGGATTAATACTTATGGTACTATTAGATTTATTACAGTGTGATAGCAGATGGCTATTATTACTATCTAGTTCTTCTGTTTAGCTGCTCTATCTGTTTGTAGGTAGTAAGCAGTTACTATTAGGAATTTAACTCCTAGCTTAGTAAATATTACTTGCTATACCTTAGAAATAAACTTAGGGTCCTTGTTACTAATTATTTACCTTAGTAGTCCTTAGTTTATAATATATAAAGCTTAAAGAAGCAGCTTTACTTATATAGATACTAAATATATTATATTCCCTAGGATTAAGAGGGTCCTTTTACTAAATAAATAGTTTACTAGGCAAAGGAAATTATACTTTAAGTATCCTTTTATGGCCTATATGGTGTTTACTAAGTCTACCTCTGGCATGTTAGTAATAAAGTCCAGAGAAATTATGTAAAACGGCATTAGCTTTAATTATAAAGGTCTTATTTCTCTAGTTGCTTTATCCCTTAAGATAGAGTTTTCCTAATAAGTTATGTAATATGCTATATACTCCTGTATTTACTTAGATATCTTTAGAAAACAAATGCTATATAGACCTTTTATTATTCTGCTGATTCTAAAGTGGTAATGGTTATTATGCGCAGTTCTTAGCATGGTTTTAATATAGCTGCTTAAAATGCACAGTCATTTAAGTCCTTTTTTATCCTTATAATAGAGTAGGCCCTTGTCCGTAAGGTCCTAGCTATATAGTAGAATTTGTAGTTGGTTCTGCCCTTGCTTTAGCTGCTTCTACTAGAAATCCTTAATGCTTTTAATTATTTGATGATATTGCAGGTCGAATTTATACCCTGCTAATATCTCCTTCTTTAATGAGTTATTTATTACGGCCACTGCCTGGTAGTTTTAATAGAAATATATATAGGCGTTTAATTTATTATATATACTACGATTTACAGCCTTATAGTAGCTAACATCTACTAGAAGTCGTGATAAGGCATTGGGTATAACATTAAGAACTCCTAGCATATAGGTTACTTGTAATTTAAACTACAACAGATAATTCGCTACCTTAGCCAATTTTAGGTTTACCTTATCAAGGTCTATTATAGCTAAAGAGGTATGTTTAATGATTCCTTTGGCAGGTGTATGGTTAGTTAGAATATTAACTAGATAACGGTTAGATTAAGCTATTTTTCATAGTTTTTACATTGCCTAAGTAATTATAGCTACCTCTGCTTCTATTAATCTATACTACTTCTTAGCTGTGGATATTAGTTAAGAAAGAAAGAGGATTAGACAAAGTTTTATAGCTATAATATCCTTCCTAAGTATGCCTTTTCTATCCTACTCTTTATATAGTTAAAAATCATACAGACTAAAACCTTTCTTATAAGCATTAATCTTAAAGAATAATAGTTACTTAAAAGAGAAAAGGGAACGACTAACACCGCGGACACGACGCGGTATTACGCCTAAAACAAAAAAGAAGCATAGAATTGGATTCCTTATTATTAAATACCCCCCCTAGTGATGGCGTATTGCGCAAGGGGAGTAAGCAGCACGAGGGGTGCAATAATTAATGAATTTTCATGTGGATCTGCAACTAACAAAGGACAAGGCACTACCTAGGAAGAAATATAATATTAAGGAGAGAATCCTAAAGTAATAGTAGTATAGGAAAAACTAAAGAATAAAATGAAATCACTAAAGGAGTTAATAATAAAAGTTATCCTAGAGGCAGAAATAATAGAAGTGTAGGCTTTTATTAGGACCTTTATGTAAGTTGCTATAGATATAGGAGGGGAGATAGCCTAAGCAAAGACTAGCACAGGAGATCTATAGGTGTTAATTATAAAAGCAGTTAACAGTAAAGTTAAAACCACGGTTAAGAAGGCGGTTAAGGAGGCGATAGAGGCTGTTCTTAAGACTAGATTAATGGTTAGGGGGACTTAGGCGACTGTTATAGCTTGCGGAGTCATGGGGCAGAATATGATAATACCTTTAGCCTAAACGGAGGGTATGGCGATACTGGCCCGCTATTACCGGGAAGTAATAGTAAAGGGAAACACTATTAGCAAGGCAGTTAGGAACAGATTACTAGGAGAGATTGTAAAGGTAGTAAACAGCGCTATTAGCGTAAAGGAGGCAATAGTAGCACGCAGACTATAGAGTAGAGACACAGTTATTACGTTTACTAAGGCAGGGAGGAAATAAAAGGAAAACACGGCCTAGGTAAGAGTTGCCTTTAGACCTACGGCGGAAGTAAACAGGAAGATGTTTAGTGTAATTATTAAGGGATTCCTAACACGATTAACAAACTACATTGCGATTGAGGATATAAGGAAAAACATTGAAAAGGAGAATAGTCTAAACATGGCAAAGATAACAGTACAGAAGCCAAAGGGAATAGTGACGAGGGCACCACTGGTGGTTAGCGTTGAGGGCACTGAGGCAGTAAACCGCCTATGCTATAGAGGAATAGTATACTAAGCAGAGATTTTTAACGCCAAGCTATACAACAAGATGGTCCACCCAAAGCAATATTATAATTACTATAAGATTAGACACATTGCCAGGTACTATAAGGAGGAAGTAAGATATAGCAGGTATGCTGCTAGAAAACACCCTAAGGGAGAGAGGACTTGCCCGATGTTAACAGGCAAGGTACGGGAGAGATGCCTAAATTACGCAGGGGCACATCTAGCATAGTCTCGGCTATGCTTAGTAAGCAATAATAGGTGGCAACAGGCCCGGGAGGCTTACGCTATAAGGCTGCTGTTCTTCCGCGACCATCGGTCAGAGGCCGTGACAGCTACTATAAGCAAGGGTTATTATAGAGAAGAGACCAGGGGATTAACGGAAAGGCAGCTAAGAGGAAGGAGTATATAACTAAGGGGCCTTTTTACAAGACAAATATACAAACTACAATTAGGACGGCAGAGACCGGCAGAGAAAGGCATAATGCTGGCCTTCCTACAACCGACAAGAGAGCAGAACAATACCGGAGCCAGCCCAACCAGGGTGCTCTAAAGCACATAATAAAGTATATAATTAAGGTCATATACTAGAATACACAGAAGAAAAGCAATTTAGTACATCTGGCATTAGGGCATGACGTTAGCCCTGAGGTGATAGCTATTTAGGAACCAGGAGGCTATAACAGTATACCGCTGAATCTATCTCAGGGGCACTATACGTTAGTAATATATAGTAGAAGAACGGCGATTTATATACACTAGAAGGTTAAGGCAGGGCTTTGGACTATAGGGAGGGGGGAGGATTAGTGTAGTGTTAAGCTATATAGAGTAGAGGTATATAACATATATTCCCTGGCTTATAAAAGGGGGTGGCAGACGCCTCTACAACACTTTGCCGATACCTAGGCAAAGGGCTAGAGTGTGTTTATAGGGGACTTTAACTAATATCACCCCTTGTAGGACAGATTTAGCTAAACATCTCTAGGGTATAATAAGATATTAGAATTCATAACGAGGTAGCAACTCGGCCTAGCTACGCCGTTTAGGGAAGTAATAAGGAGAGAACATGGCAGCAGGGACAGCACTATTAACTATGCGTGGACTACCCACGACGTTAGTGTTGAATTCATCGGGCCAGTAAAAATCGCCGGATCTGACCATATGCCCTAGCTTATTAGCATCGGGACAAACAAGGAATTAAGCAACAGCCCAGGGTTAGTCCGGGGTTAGAGGACAGCGGATGAGAACCTTATTATGGCAGAGGCTTTAAACAGGCTTAGAAAGAAGGGGTTAGAGCTTCCGCTATGTAACTGGTAAGAAATTGATAACTATGCGCAGTGGCTTACCTAATAGCTTACAGAGATAGCCAATATAGTAGCACCTAAGTGACCTTAAGGGCATAGCAAACCACAGCCTTAGTGAAATAAAAGGGTAAAGGACGCGATAGTAGAGGCAAGACGTGCTAATAGGCGGTGGCAGTAATAACGGACACAGGAAGCGTGGCAGGCCTTGACAAAAGCTACAAAAAAACAGGATTGTATTATCTTAGAGGAGAAGAGAAGTAGCTGGCAATAGGCAGTTAGTAAGTTATCCAGGTCTAAAGGGAGTCTTTAGACCCTAGAGCGTTGGGCCTGGCTATGGAGTGGACTTCCTCCTAAAAGGCAATAGGTCCTACTACTAACCCGGCCAGGAGACGACGGCAGGGAGGAGATAGTGGAGGTTACATACAAGGGCAAGGCAAGGGCATTTATAGAGAGGTTCTTCCCTCCATCTGCGGCTAGGGCTCTAGGTCTGGAGGCAGAGGAGGGGATAAGATACTATAACGATAATCAGGCAGTTCCTGTGTTTATAGAGGAGGAAATTAAAGAGGTTATAAAGAATATAGTAAGTTAGAAAGCCCTAGGACCGGATAAGCTACTAATAGGTTTCCTTAAGCTATACAGAGCGGCCCTAATATTATGTTTAACATGCCTTGCGAATGCTTACTGCGGCTTGGAATATTATCCGGCCTCCTTCTAACGAGCAAAGGTAGTAGTTCTATGTAAACCTAGGAAGTCCCCTAAGGAGTTGGGCAGACCGGGGGGGTAAAGGCCAATATTACTGTTAAACACAATAGGTAAAGTAATTAAGGGAGCTATTATAAGGAGGATTACTATTACGGCAGAGGAAGGCTATATACTACTAGATATACAAATAAGTAACAGGGCTGGCAGATTAATGGAGATAGTACTAAGCACACTAAAAGAGGTTATAAGAACAGCGTGGCATTACCAGGGGATAGCATCATTACTACAGCTAAATATCACCGGGGCGTTTAACACTATTAGCCATAAACAATTAATCCGCACTATAAAGGAGTTAGGACTGCCAGGGTGGATAGCCAGATAGGCACAGGGCTTTACATTAGAAAGGAGAGCACAATTGGCGTTTAACGGACGTATTACTAAGAAAATCTAAGTCACTGCAGGGGTTCTGTAAGGGTTGCTGGCGTCTCCTATTCTCTTCCTGCTCTATATTACGCTACTATATTAAAGACTAGTGGCGGCGGAATCAACGTTAACATTGGGGTTCTTAGATGATATAAACATTATAGTATATAGAAAAACGGCAGAGGAGACAAAAGTATGACTAGAAAGAGCCTAGAGAATATATAAGGAGTAGTTAAAGGAGTATAGGCTAAGGTTTAATCTAGGAAAGAGCAAGCTGATGTACTTTATAAGGAAGAGGCAGGCGATTATAACGACAATCCGACTGGGCAGAGCAATAATACAACCGATACAATTAGCGTGATTCCTAGGGGTTTGGATTCACCGGAAGCTTCGTTAGTCAACCTATATAGAGAAGGTGAATGCTAAATTGTTATAGCAGAAATTAGCACTTATGGCGCTGGCTGCGTTTATATGGGGATACTAACTAGAGTGTGCAAGATCCCTTTATACATAGGTAATACAAAGCACAATAGCCTATAGAGCTGGGATATACCACACCTACAGCGAGCTAAAAGGGGTAGCACAGGGGGTAGTAAAGGCATTTATAAGGGAATAGAACGAATGCTTAAGGCGGGTTACAGGGGCATATAAGGCGACGCCAGTAACACTCTTAGAGACAGAAGCAGCAGTGCCGCCAGTAGATCTATACCTTAATTACGTTAAACAACGATTCTACTAAAGACTTAAGGATAGTAGCATAGGCAAGAAGATATAGCAGGCCTGTAATTTGATAGCATTGCAGCTACGACGCTAAGGAAGAGGCCGCCGATGTAATTGCTATGAGGCGTTTCCTAATGCCCCCCCCCCCCTCCCTGGCAGCCTTACAGCTAGATAGGAATTAGAGAGGGAGTGGGAAAAACAGTGGATCTGGCAGAGGCATAAGGCTCGGGTAAGAAGAGGACGGGCAAAAGCAATAGTAGCAGACAAGGAACCTAACTTCAAGAGCACAAAAAAAATAGTAAAGCTTTATAATAGCCTGCTTAAGCATGAATCTGCAGCCCTAGTTCAGCTTCGAACGGAAAAAATAGGGCTGAATACCTTCCTTTACAACAGACAGGTGCCCGAGGTAACTTCACTAATATGCCAATGCTAGGGAGGAGACAAGGATATCTACCACCTTATCCTGTCATACCCAGAATATAACCATCTAAGACTGATTCCAGCGGTGCCTATAATAAGAGATCCACGGGAACTTAAGGCGGCACTTAATAATAAGAAGCTAGCACTAAATATCGTAAAGTGGGTGCTTTTAACTAGGCGACTTCAGTAGTATAGGTTGGCGGAGGAGCTTAGTAAGGTGTGGCAGATACGCAATAATAAGGCTAAGAAAGGGACTAAAGGCAACGGAAACAACAGGATAGAGGAGGAAGAGCCGGACTAGGAGGGGAGGTGCTTATAGGGGGTTTTTACTAACATACTAACCTTTTATATAAAGCACAACCACACTTCTGTCATTATCTGCAGTTCCAGGGAACTGGCAGATATCTTATACTAATGGTTAGAAATAATAAAGACTCTATATCAGAGGCTTAGCGGGAGCTATATAGAAGAATATAGGTTTTCTCCCCTATCTTAGGGTTTTTCCTATATTAAGAAGTTAGTTGATGAACTAGTTAGTGGCTCTAGCTACCTAGCGTACATGAATATATAATAGTTACTTTAGATTATAGTGCTATAGCAGTATTTTCTTATAAAGCATGGTTTTTAGTGCTTTAAAGGCTGCTTTCTTGTCTTTTATAGGGATAAAGGATTTTTCTTATGCCTTTCTCTTATATACTTGCTTTAAAGCTCCTACTAGCAACTTATTGTGTTTATAAAGTTTATACATAAGTGCCATCTTTTAGGTCTATAGTGGTCAGATCTGTAAGTTAAACTAAGGGATTTTTGCTCTTAGGAATCCTATTATATTAATAAAGGTCTCTAAGGTTGACAAGTTATGAGGCATTTCTATTTGCTAGAATGACTTAATCCTGTCGTTTGTGTTGATAATTCCATTAGTATTAACTATAAATCCGAGAAGTTAGATTAAATAGTATCTAATAAAAGACTTAGTTACTGTAATATATACCTTGTTTTCCTCTAGGACTTTTAAGACTATCTTAAGGTATTTAAGATAATCCTTAAGAGTGTTAGAAAAGATAATAATATTGTTGATATAGATACAAATAAAACTTTAGTATGGTTGGAAAATGCAATCTATAAATTATTATGCGAAAGCTGGCGAATTCTTATATCCTATTAACATAACTTGCAATGCTTCTAGCCCTCTTTCTAAGATTACTACTATATGATTTTAGTGTTCCTTTCGTACTAGAAGCTAGTGGAAAAACCCTATTGCGTTAAAAATCGATTTCCACTCTTTACTGTATGTATTTTACATAATATTACCTTGGTCTAGCAACGGATATATATCTAGCATGGTGATATTGTTAAGAGGTCTGGTATTTATAATAACTTAACCTTTCTTTATCTTCTCTATATCTCTCTAGATAATAAACCTAAGGCAGGCCATAGGTGCTGGCTTTATTAACTAAAATATCCTGCCTGCTAGGTATATGGCATTATAGACTTTGGCAAATTTCTCCTAGTTTCTGTGCCTAAGAGGGTACTTCCTTGCTAGCTTAACCTGGTTCTGCTAGCTATTAACAAAGTTAACTCTTATCTTGTCTTCTTCTAGTATTAGTACTACTCCTTTATTATAGTAAATGTTATACTTATTAATTAGATCTTACAACTTGGTGGCTACTTCCGGATTAACGTTAGTAATTTGCACTTTAAACTTATTTTTAATGAAAGGTATGTTCTCTAGGCAAGATACTCTATATAATGAAATACCTCTGTTAATAACTTTAGGATCTAGGTTGTTATTAAATTTTTCCAGACTTTTTTCTGTCTTTTTTGTCTTAATGTCTTTGCTAAAAAATGCTATATACTAGTGGATGTCTGGAATAGTGAAATTTAAATTAAGGCTTATGGCTGCCTTAAGTCAACCTACTTTGCTATTCTGCTTAATCTACACGGCCCTATTAGAGTTATTTACTACTAGTATCCTTTTCTTATCTCTTTAGTTAAGAATGTTATCTAGGAAGATGGAATTAGATAATATAACGTAGTAAACACTAGTCTTCTCTCTGCTAGGAAGATCCTTCTATATAACTAGCACCTAATACGTTAAGTTTAGTGGAATCATAATATTATGTGCTGCTATTACCCGTCAAGCTGGCATATAGCAAGCGTCTTAAAACATCCGTCCTAGTACTATTATATTATATACTAACCTAAAGACTAACCTTAGATTAACAAAATTGATTTTTACTTTAAAGCTATAAAGGAAACTTATACTAATTAACAATTTTAGTCCTAGATTTAGTATAATATTTGCGGTTACTGTAAAGTGACCTTAGATGTTTTTTCCTCTTGTAATTCCTAGAATATAGAAGTTAAAGGTAGCCCTTTCTATAATAATAAAGGCTGAAGCTACTTTTATTACTAGTTTTGGGTCTTGCTTTTCCTACTTTACATTTATCCTATATTACTAGAGCTACTGCTTATTAGCTAAAATTGACAATGTTCTGGTATCCATACAGATTATATAGTCAGGTCCCTTGTTATAGAATTAAATTAGCATTTTAAAAAAGGTGTTTATCTGCTTCCTTCCTTTAATATTAATCTCCTGCAGTCTAGATACTACCTTAATTACCTAGTCTTCTTATAGACCTCTTATTAAAATTAGCTTATTTAAACTATAAGTTGTGGTATTTAGTGTGATGTTAATTCTAGTTGTAAAAGCTTTAATAATTTCCTTCTCTTCCTTAGGTTCTTCCTGTTTTCTTTTAATAAAGTCCTTAATTTTACTGGTTTCTATAGTTAAAGAGGTAGGATTCTCCTGGTTTAAGTCTCCCTTATCTGCTATGTAAAATACTCTAATGAAATTAGATTTGACCTCCCCTCCTTTAGAGTTATAGTTAAATGTTAGGTGTGCTTTGCTGCCTTCTGCTATAAAGTATATATCTATAAAGTTAGACTTATTATTCCTATTATTATTTAATAGACTTCCTTCTTTAGCTAAATAGTATCTAGAGTCTGCTAGATACTATTCCTGCTCTTTAGTATTAGGATTGTTGTTTAGAACCATGACTTTATAGGGTTCCTGGTTTAGACATTCCTATTGCTTAAATTATCTTAGGTAGAATTAATCCCTTAGGTAAGGGTTTTATTACTCTTTAAATTAATTTCCTTCTTAATCTTCCTTTAAGGATCTCTTTTTTCCCTTATTATCTCCCTAAGATTTATTTTCTTAGCTATAGGCCCTGCTTTTCTTAGTCTAAGAGTTTGCTTTCTTCTTTATAGGGTTCTCTTTTCTGACTTCTGGTTGGTATAGTTTGTTATTATGCTACTAGGACCTTTAAGGTTAATCCTGGTCCTATAGTGGTTTATTCTAATAAACCTATTTCTAGTATAAGACTAGCAGCCTTTTTTAGTCTCCTTAATTATAATCCCTTAGGCTGCTTAATCTTTCTTTAAAGTATATGTAGTAAGAATACTATTACTAAAAGTTATTTTATTAGAAACAGTCTCCTCTCCTTTAGTTATAGTCCTTATAATAATGATTTTAGTAGGCCTTTACTTTTTTACCCTTAGATTTATTTAAGTCTAAGGATTTATTATTATAAAGGTAGGCTTTTACTATTTCTTTAGTCTTTTTCTAGTAATAGGACTTCTATTACTTCTTTATTTCTTAATATAAATCGCGGTGTTTTCCGTCTATTATATTAAGGTATTTATTGCGCTTTATGCCCTTAGTAGGATCTAAGCATAGCTTCTTTAGCTTAAGATATAATTTCATTCTAAAGCGCACTAAAAGCTGCAGATCTGTTATCTCTTTATTTACTTTAGTATACTAAAAGATTTAAGCTGTAAAGTCCCGAATAAAGATGCTATTTATAATATCTTCTTAGGTGTACTTAGCCTGCTTAAGCTTTATTACTACATCCTCTGTCCTTATATGAAATTCTTTTTATACTACCTTAATAACACTATTAATGCTAGTGAAAATCCGTTCCTTTTTAAATTTATCTAAGTGTTATTAGTACTAAGTTATTGCTTTTTTATGGAATAGTTACTAGATGTCTTAAAGTAATACCTCTTTTTAGTTTAATAGTGCTCTGGATAGGTGTTCCTTTACTGCCTAAATTTAAAGCTTAGGATCTAAAAAGATAGTGGTCTTTCCTTTATAAGAGATGAATTTTTTACCTATATTTACTATATTTAGTTTTAGGTCTAGAAGTCTAATGTCCTAAATCTTCTAGGTTAAACTTACTAATCCTTCCTCTCTTAGTGCCTTTCTAGGCTCTGGATTTTATCCTAAATTGCATCCTAGTTAAAAGGTATTATAATTCTAGTATCCTGAAGTTTAACTTAGCTAGTTATTATAAGGCTTTTTAGTATAGTAGTAACTATCTCTGTAACCACCTGCTCTACTGCTATAACCATCTGCTTTATAACCATATTAACTTTCCTGTTATAGGAAAGTTAAGGGTGGATTTATATGTTGTTTAATATTGCTGTTTTTAGAAGGTCCTTTCACATACTTATAACCTTATTGTTTAGGTGGATATAGCGGTATTTAGGAGTATTAGTATTGTTAAGCGCTAGTATAGTATATTTCCCTTTATTTATAACCTCTGTATTCCTTAGAGTCTTATCTTTACTACTAGTATTCTATTATTAATAGGGTATAATTTTACACGTCCCTTAATAGAAAACCTTATTAAGGTACTAATATTATTACTTAAGGATTTAGAGGAGCGCCTTCTTATTTAATGTTTAGTAAACTAAAAGTATATATATCCTTAGGGGGAAAACCTTATTAGGGTGCTAATGTTATTACCTAAGGATTTAATAAAGCGCCTCCTAGTCTGGCGGTTGGTTGGTATTATAGAAATCCTGCTTATTATAAAGACTTGTATTTCTTTACAGGGGGAAACCATTAAGCTTAGGTTAAAGCTGCATAAGGTGGGTTAAAAGAGGTCCTAGTATTATTATAATGACTTATATGTCTGAACTCCTGTTGCAATTTGGGTGTATTCTAATTATACAGTAAGAGGTCTATTACTTCCGGTTGGTGAGATTTGCTTGCGCTAGCATGTCCTTATATAAACCCTGTTACTTCTCTTAAGTCGCTTGTTTTAATTAGGTAATCTTGGAACCTTGTTAGCTTAGGTATTATAACCGTTATTTTACCCCTTTACTAACCGGAATTCTGGCTAATTTGCGCTAGTAGGGTAGGTCTGGTTTGCTATAGGTTTGGCTGCCAGGTTATGTTATCTCCTATTATTGCTGCCTTAGAAGGTTCTTATGTAATTAGCGCTGTGTTTAACTGTTAGTCCTGGCGACTTACCTATATCTGGTCTATAAAGGCTGTTATAATTTGGTTTAACTCCCTTATTTATAATGTAAGGCTAACTAGTGTGTTTAAGATACTGTCTTAGGTTTCTATTATCTATTATTAGAAGTCGGTTTCCACAGGGTAAGCAAGGTTTTCTTTAATTTATATCTATAACTTTTATATTTCCCTTATTACTTTACACACTTCTTTCTATACCTTAGTTGCTCTCTTAATGCTTTGTAGGATTTTATAAGCTAAGGTGTTGCTAATAGTGTTTTTAGTTTCGGGTTCTAGCTTATGCCTTACTATAATATTAAATAGTTCCTTAGTATCTATTAAATCCCGGCGTGCTTATCTCCCCTTACTAGTTCTAGGAGGTTATAGGTCCTTAGGAGATTATAACTTTTTAGCTAACTACTCTCCCTCTCTTTTAGGCATAGTAGGATTCTCTGTTGTTAAAGAACCTTCTATCCCTTATATAGTATTATCTAGTGTCTTATCCAGGTTAGTTAAATCTTTAGGTAGTATAAACCCTCCCGTACGTATTAATATAATAAGGTTCCCTAATTCTTTGCAGTCTCTATTAATCTAAAAGTCTATATTAGTAAAAGACTTATAGTAAACTAACTTATTGCTTCCTGTAGATTCTTTGCTAGATACTAGAGTTTGCCTTGGTAGTAATGTGATTTATATAATAATAACTGGTTGTTTTTATTGTCTCCTGCTAAATAGAGCTATTTCTAGTGTCTTATTACCTTCTAAGGTCTCCTTAGGGTTATTATCTGAAATAGGACTGGAAACCATAGTTAGAATAATGTCCCTAATGCTTAATAGTCCTGCAAGTTAAAAAGCCTCTAGTTCTTTAATAGGTATAACAGTAAGCAAGGTTTCTAGCTCTTTAAGAGGTGTTACTATGGTTAAAGTCTCTGGTTCTGTAAGAGGTATAGTCCTAAGCAGGGTGGTTCTAATCCTTAATAATATTGCCTTAGGTTTAGTTGCTAATAGTTTAAGAAGCCCTTTCTTCTTAGCTATTTTTAGTGTTTTTCGTGCTTAAATCAGTTCTTCTCTAAAGTATAAGTAATATATAGGAACTAAGTTAACTGGTTGTAGCAGTTCTAAGGTCTAGTAAATCTTTCCTTTGTAGAATTTATAACTTCCTAGGCAGTAAAGGTTCTTAACCTTGTTATTAGTAGTTACTAGTCTTCCTTTAGAACTAAGAGGGTTAGGATTCTGTGTAAGGTATTTATAAAGATTATAAACACGGTAAAGCTCTCCCTTAGTAATCATTATAGTACGCAGTTGGTGGTCGTCTAATTCCTAGCACTGACTTATTAATTTAGATATAAGTTCTGTTGAATCCTTCTTACCTCTTGGCTTATAGCCTTGCTATAGGTAGCAAATCTAATGTTTTAGTATAATGCCTTGCTTATTAATAATAATAATCCTAACTCTTTAACTATTATAGCCTTACTAGTCAGGACCTAGTAATCTAGTAATTCAACTTAATACATCTTATTAACTAAAAGCAGTAAGTCCTTAATTTTTAGTTGAAACCTTACACAAAGGACGTAAGCAATTGCTACTAGTTATTACGTGGTAGGATTGTTATATAGTCGGTTAGAAGCTACTATAAAGCTATTATTAATGTTATTATAAAGGGGTCATTAAACGCACCTATATATACTGTTATTAAGTTATATAGTTAAGTGCATTGTGTAAGGTTGTTGTTGTTTACTAGCTATATAATGAATCCGTCCTATATAGGTGGGGATCCGACATCGCGGATTATCCCGTAATACCTACCTATATAGGACAGATTTATTATATAGCTAGTAAATAATAACAACTTATACACAATAATATACTTAACTATATAACTTAATAGTAGTATATATAAGTGCGTTTAATGACCCTCTTATAATAATATTAATAACAGCTTTATGGTTGCTTCCAACCGACTACGTAACAATCCCACTATATAACAAAATACCTGCTATTATATGGTTTTATTAGTATTATAGTTATAAGGGTCTTTAATATATAATGTGTGTTTAGAGTTGTTATCTTATAGGAAATTTATAGTTAAGGCAGAAAAGAAAGGGGAATTAGGTGCTTATATAAAGAAAGTTATAAATATAAGGGCCTTTTGTGCTTTGTTAGTAGGAGGGTTAGGAGGGTTAGGGTAAGGTAAGGTTATTATTAATATTAATGTGTTAATAGTGTTATTTTCTGTTAGAA